>RPOG01001932.1:0-68192 GCA_008086565.1 Thalassoma bifasciatum
ACACACACACACACAGACACAGAGTTTGACTCCGTGTAGCTTCTCCTATATGCACGGACTGCAATCCTTAAATGAGATGAACCCAGTGAACCCTCATCCAACCTTATCTAACCAGCACACCGCCCCTTTCCACACTGTAGTGAGGAGTGACACGGGGACACGCCACTGACATAAATTGTTGAACCAGGGGTCAATTATGTGGTTTAGAAATATGCAGAGAGGAGTTCTGTAGCAGAGCCAGACTGAGGCTAAATATAGTGAAGCTTCCCCACTAAAACCTTCACCATGTGGTGTCAGAAAATTCTTTAATGTGGCCTACCTTCCATCCAGCTGAACTGTTGCTGTCGCCTTTATCCTTGAAATACGGAACAAAGCGAACCATCCAGTCATAAATCTGGGAAAGGGTAAGTCTCTTCTCAGGAGTGCTCTCGATGGCACGGGTAATGAGGTCTGCATAAGACAGGTTTCCCCACGCGTTCCTGCGGGAGGACTTGGCTTTGCGCAGCTGGCCGGCCACATCGAGCGCAGCCCCGGACATACAGGCAGGAGCGGCCACGACCGGGGCCGGGGCGCCGGCTGGATGCTTGATCTCCGCCGGTGCGCCGCCTTTTCTCTCGGCCCGGCACGCGGGCACGTTGTACTGCTCCAGTTTCACTGATGCCAGGGCCAGACCTCGGTTTGCCTCTTCTCCTCCGGGGAAATCCTCCGGACACGGCAGCGGCCAGGTGCACGACCGTGACCGGCTGTGAGGCTCAAATTCCGAATCGATATCAACCTGATGCGCATCCATGCCGCTGTTCTTTATCATCATCAGCATGGTGATCTCCTGCTGAATGGATGTCAAAACCGGGCAAGGTCACTGAAACAAAAAGCCACAGACAATCTTGATGTGTGTCAGGGAGTTGTAATAAATCTGGTCCTTAGACAGAAAGAGAATAAACGTGTTTAGTTTCACACACGGACACGATCAGGCAGTAAGAAAACGCCGGCAGCAGAGTGGGGTATTATCATTCTCCTCAGTGCAACAATGTGGCATCACATCAGGACAGATGAAGGTGTATCCGAGGCATCAACAACAGTATCAGTCTCTCTTCCATGATAATGTGTAGCTGCATGCAGGACCAAGTGGCGGTCAAACATCCATAATGAACGACACACACACTTGGAGGATGTGAGTGTGTCGCTCCGGCTGCAGCAACAGTTGATCCCTCTGACAGATGAGCCCCGGCGCAGGTTAACAGGAAGGCTGATCAAACTCCAAATTAATTGACTTTTTAATTTCCTCTTCTCTGATCCAAGCTCCTCTCTCCTCCTCCTCCGCCTCTGTCTGCACGTATGTGTTGGTGACCGGCTTCAGCTCAAACTCAGTGCGAGCGCAGTTACTCCCTTAGAAAGAGGCTCTCATGAATCATTTATGTGGAGTCGTGAATTTCGAGACGAGAGAGAGAGAAAAAAAGAAGAAGCCCTCATGGATTTGATTTGGAGCATCCTCTGTGTCTCCTCCGCACGCCGCCAGACTCCTCACGCGCTGTAGTAGATGTTTCTACCTTTGTCTCGAGCTCTCCGTTCACATGTCACATGGGGACCGACTCTGTGTCTTTATACTACGAGCCCGTGTGTCTCTGACGGCTTCAAGCCACTTAACTGTAGACTAGAATAAAGTGGAATAAGTGCTGCTTCCATATAATTGGACGCCGCCTGCATCAAGTCACTCCCTCCAGAACAGGTTTCCAGAGGAGGAGGAGGGTGTGTGTGTGTGTGTTTGTGTGTATGTGTGGTGGGGGTTACATTCCCAACAATACAATTTCCACAGGCAGACATTTATTTATATAACAACAAATTCAATCACTGTCTTGTAGCTTATCATTGTGTTTATTTTCTATTTTTTCACGTCGGTCAATCATTAGGAGTCGTAATTCAATAAGATCTGATTAAAGATAAATGTTTATTTTTCTCTGCTTTGTTTCTGTTTCTGATTATTAATAGCCTCATTAGCCAAAAGATTGTGCGTCAAATCAAATAATACCAGCTACATTTAGAGAAACGTGTCTTTGAGTGTGTTTGAGGCTGTGCCCTCCTGACTGTGTGTTAGAGAAACTCTGAAAGCAAGAAGCTTTCAATTTGATTTGTGAATCTTTATGGAGGTTCATATGATGCTCACATAAATGTTAGATGAATGAGGCGACATGTTTGTATTTCCAATGTTATCATCTATAAATAAAGGAGCCTATGCAGCTCTTAATGACCGTTAATGACTCCATGTTGATAAGTTATTAATATCTTTTCCTGTAGTCCAAGCTGAGGTGTGATGCTGAGGTCATGGGTCCTGGAAGGACTGTGTTGGCTTTAAAGCTTGTATAAATAGTTGGATAATGTGCATTTGCAGCTATAAAGAGCTCCTATCATCAGGTCAAGTTCAACCACTAAATTTAGATTTAGAACTCTAATAAAATTCCTAGAAGGCTTAATCTGGACATTTAAAGAATAATCCCTGGAATAAAGAGACATAATAGCATGGAAATTTCACAGCTTAGAGGCTTGTTTCTTACAGAGGTAAGATGCGTCTCACTTATTAAATAGGTGTCCAAAATAAAATAAAATAAACCTGCCTTTAATCACTTTAATAAAAAGGTGAAAATCCCATCATACATCAACCTGATGATTCAGAATAATATTTTTATCATAACAAAAGAAAGTGAATAAGTATTAAGACCCTTGTTTTCTTTGACAACACCACCTGCGCCCCCCAAGGAGGTGCATTTAATGAATGCAACCACATTTTCAGTGTGCAACCCTAACACTTGCCAGGAGAGTGACAGCAGACTGGAAATGCAGCCCTGGTTAGAATATTATTATTATTATCATTAATAATAATAATAATAATAATAATAATAATAATAATAATAATAATAATAATAATAATAATAATAATAATCAATGTAGTTCTTCAATAAGTGATCTTGAAATATTCTCACTTTATCAGCACAAAAATGTGTTGGTTCTAAATGTTACTTATCAGTATCTGTGGATGGGTCAGATTTCCAGTAGATAACACAAATCAGTTTACAGCATGTAGACCAAAAATTCCTTTGATGGCACCACGGCAACCAACAAAGTTTATAAGGAAGAAGCAAGATCTGTTTCTTTTTTTTCTGCTGAAAAAGATTTCTTGGATTTATTTTGTAGTGATATTGACCACTGGAGCTGGACAGTCAAAAAGAAGAAGGACATTAGAGAAGAAGAAAGCTAGCAGGAGAGTGATAGAGCACAAGCTAAAGGCTAAAACATGTATAAATGTTCATTGCAGCAATTATTCTGCAGTGATCTGTTAAAACCTGAGAGTTCATCAATAAAATGAAGAGCCAGGTTACGTTTGCTCTGCTTGGTGAGGTTGGAGTTGGTAGATGAGGAACTAACCAGAATTCACTAACGTTACACGTTAAATGAAAAATTCACCGAAAAATGAATGAAATAGAAAAATATGATCTTTCAAGTGAATCACTTTTTGTCAGAAGACTTTTTTTTCCTCATGAAGTTACTCATCTATTTAGTTTGTAATGGAGTGTGTAGAGTGTATAATGGAGTTGTGCCTTGTGGGGCATAAAAGAGGGTGTGTGCATGATGTCACAACAAGTGGAAGTCACTGCTGTAATGCCCTCTAAGTAGCAAGAAGCAGGGGCTGAGTGTCTGTTTTGTTTCGCCACTGAAATAGGAGAGGAAGTAACGTCAACACATACCTTTGATTGAGTGACAGCTACTTAGTTTCAATCATCCTTCTTCAGCTCTATCCCTTTCCCAGTTTTCAACCAAAATGTTAATGAATATATCATCTTTAATATGGACAGAATCATCATTGATCGACTTCCTCTTGTGCAGTTTATAAACACATTTGCATCAGTGCATCTGATTCCTGTGGACTTATTCACATCTTTGTTTGTCTTATGAAACAACAGATGATCATAAACAAAGAAAACGTCTTTATAGTGACAACAAAAAGTTCATCTCTTCATTTCTTTTTACAACAGACTGAAATCATCGTAGAGGAGCCTATTTACTTTAACAATATGCAAAGAGTCTCAGTTTACACTTAGCTGACTTCCACAGTTAAACTAATTAGCTGTGTTAAGAAAGTCTTGGCTTCAGACTCTGAAGTGTAAATGTTGTGTTTTGAATGTTTTTGCCAAACCACAATTTACACTCACTGATTGTTTGAGCTGACTGTAAAGTAGAGTATAGTGTTGGCTTGGAATAGATATCAGGAGAACTTTGGTTGCATGATTTTAAAAGTATCACAGCTTTTAAGTCTTATCAGCTTTAAATCAGAATTAAGGTGCTGATGTATTTCACGTTGTATTGCTATGGTTGCTCAAGCTTTTGTAGGGTCACTGATGTCATCAAGGTAATTGCAATGCAAGTATGATCCAATATCATTGGGTTTTTTGTTTGTTTGTTTGTTTGTTATGGTTCTGCTACAGATGTTATAAAAAGATAGCAACCACTCTGCTTTTGTATGGCACATCCCCCCCCCCTAGAGCTAAAACAGAACAAATTAAATCTTTGAGTATGAGCTACCACTGATGAGCTAACATCAGTCATCACACTTAGCTTCTTCTTGTTCAAATAAAGTCTCCCATCTGAATTGCAAATTTTCCAAACAGCACACACTATAGGGAAAAAATGACGAAAAAAGAAGTGATACTGCAAAAGTAATAGTAGCAGAAAGGTTCTTGTTACTGTAAACATTTTGAAATGATGCACCTGTGAGGTCAGGAGTAGCTCAAGATTTACTGAGATAAGTATCTTAACTTCAGATTTAACAGATTTTAGAGTTGTAAAACTCTGGGTATGAAAAGAACAGTGATTTTAGCCCTGCTCATTCAACTCTGTAATACCCAGTATTTTAATATTTTATCAGATTCCAGATATTTAGGTACCCGTGAAATGAAAACCACAATTTCTCTTTTCTAAAAACCATATATACTAGGTCAGTGGGTCCTACTTTTTAAGCCCTAAGTGCAGTTGAATGGTGAATATGATCGTAGATCCAGTCATCAAGCCACAGACTTACACAAATTTCAAACTTTTCTCCAAAATCTGGGTTTTACAAGATTAAAATGGGGATATTTTTAAGGAACAGAATATTGTGTTCAAAACTCAAGGAGGTATCTTTTCATGGATTTATAAACAGGATATTTTTCATTAAAATTAGTTGCTTTTTTCTACTTTCCCAAATTTTGGCTTATAAAGTACTTTTGGAATTACAAGATTTTCACTGCTTCTGAAGGTTGCTAAAATGATGGAACACTTTTTAGGAAATGGAGTCAGAATAGAGAAAATATTCCATTTCTATTTCAGAGTTTAACATTTTTAACATCAAGAATTTAACCATGCATAATGATGAATAAATAAAAAAAAATACATTCTTGTCTGGTTTTATTCTCCCTGTTCGGGTCAAAGAATGAAAGTACTATCTCCCCTCGCTGTCTTTGTCACACGTCGTTGCCTTTAGAGGCTCTGAGTCCATAAAGCGCGCTCCATCAATAGCAGCTCTGTGCTGTAAGCTCGTCTGGAAACCCCCAACACTGACAGAGGCTGCCACTCTGACAGCCGGTTGTCACTGACAACCATAACCTCAAATGCACCTTAATGGAATGCTTTCATGGGGACTAAATAGGCCTATCAACATGAAGAGAGCGAGTGATCGGGGTGTGTGTGTGTGTGTGTGTGTGTGTGTGTGTGTGTGTGTGTGTGTGTGTGTGTGTGAATGAGGCAGAAGTGGAGAGAGATGCTGTAAATGGGAACAAACAGAGGGAAAATTCAAAACACATGGCCCTGTGGTTTGGAGAGGAGATTTTTTGTGTGCCGCAGAGAAGTTGTAACAGGAATGTGGTGTGACTCCCCTCGTATGGAATGAAAACAGAGAGGCCGTGCCAGCAGGGTGGATATAGGGTGTTCATCTGTGGCTTACGGCGGAGAGCTCGTCATCAGGAGTAGGTGATGCACCGCCGCAGCGTAAACATGAGAAACATGAGTCACAAGGCCGGACACGGCACGAAGCAGACGGAGAATTACAAGGTTTCACACGGGGGGAGTGGATTTGTCACAGCTATTTGGCAAACTATGAACATGAATCCAGCTCCTTCAAGAAACAGGTTTTCACATCAGTGTTTCATTTCCCGACACTATTTGTGGGACAAACAGAATCTTCCAAATGGATTCATGTTTGTCCATTGTCCCTCCACTTCCTCAGCTTTAAATATTGATGATGTGCATATTGACTGTCACTGCCAGCTCCCTCAAGCGGCCTCTCCTCATTGATTACAGAGTCCACTAATGCCTAAACTAAGGGATGGGTTACAAGGTAAATAACCTACCAGAACAAAAACGTGTTTACAGCTGGTTGAGAATGGCATAAATCTGTTAAATTAATAATAATCTCTCTAATAATTTAGAAAACTTCTTTTAATGCCTGATGAAGGAGATAATATTTTTCATTATCTGTGCCTCTTGTGAGGACATCGGTGAGTGGTAGCTTAGCGCAACAATTGTAAGCAGGGCAGAACTGCAGGCTTTTATCCAAATTAAAGCTAAAATCTGATTTTTAAACAGCCATTTTCAACCCTTTCTTACTAACATTATGTAAGCCCTTCACTGGAAATCTAACAGCCTCAGGTGTTTCTTCAAAAGCTGGGAACAACCTGTTCTCCTGGAGAGCAAATTCTTGTGGTTGCTCAAAGCGTGAAGTTTTAATAGTGCCATAAAATCTGTAAGCGAGACATTCAGTGTGTAGGGATGCTTTTTTGGCTTTACCTGATGCTTAACATAGATGAACTTAAAGCTCCTGTGAGAAGTTTTGATCAGACTGAACTCTACAGAAATGGCCTGAGATGCAAAAAAGGACCATCAGCAACTCACTCCATTGATTACTTGTTTATAGTTTTATCGGCTGAAACTGCTTAAAGGTGAAATGATTGACTGCAAACTGCCAATACAGAGGATATAATACAAATACTTTTAACAGCAAAGATTCTGGATAAGTTGATGCTGGTTTAGTAAACCAGGCATAGCTTCTCTCTTCACTTTTCATTAGCTCAATTCCAGGTCTCAACATGAATTGGTTCATGTCATCCCCCTCTCTCTCCCTCCATCATTCTTCGCTCTCCTATTCTGTCCCATCAAATTAAGGCAATAAGTCCAAAAGAGAACCTTTAAAAAAAAAAAACAATGTTGGATGAGTAATGCTTTTGACTGACATATTAAAAAAAACAAAAAAAAACAGTAAGCTTGGAATTTAAGTATCTACAGTGCAGGGACTAAAATCCAAGCAAGTATTAATGTCTCAATTTTAGTAGAAATTTACTTGTTAGACTTAATGAGTCACATTCACCCGAGAAATCCAGAAAAAATATTTTGGTTCAATCCATAAAAAGACAAAACTGACGTCTGAATACCTTTGAAA
This sequence comes from Thalassoma bifasciatum, assembly GCA_008086565.1. NCBI lineage: Eukaryota > Metazoa > Chordata > Actinopteri > Labriformes > Labridae > Thalassoma > Thalassoma bifasciatum. Next base: position 7,460 of record RPOG01001932.1, read on the forward strand.
GAGTAGGATAAACTACCAATAGGGTCAGAAAAATCTACTTGACAATTAAATTTTGTGACTATTGGCAGTTTTATTTTCAGCTCTTTACAAGCAACTCAGGCCTGAATTGGAGTTTGTTGTCTCTCAGCAGAAAAGTCAAACTTAAGTATCCTTGAGCAAGACTCTTAACCCTGCACTGCCCCCAGTGGCCATCGGTGTACGAAACTGGCTCCAGTATGAGCCACAGAAACTTACTCTTCACTGCTGAACTTTACCAGCAGAGTTTCAAACAGAGACACTTTGGAGTCAGAAAACATTAGAAACTTAGATATTTTCACTTAAAATCTGAATTGAACACAGATCTGAAATTGTTGGGTAACAGAAATCCTGCAGTGATGATCTACTTTTACTCTATGGGTCATGAAGAAGTATCAAAAAAGTAGGAAACTATCCTCATTATCAGTTTGACTTCACATTTAGTATAAATGCACATATAAAAAGTTTGGAACATTCATGTAGATTTTGACTTTTGAATGCAGTGAGACAGTGTCTGTTTCTAAAACTGCTTTCCATACTCGGAGTCAGTGCCACAGACTGTATATGGGATGGACAGCGTGGCTCTGCTTTTCACCCTTTCACGGGTTTGAAGTCAAAAGAATCCTGTCACAGGTGTCGCCATTGAGCAACCAGAGTCTGTGCAGTAGAAACCATTGAACACAATGCAGCCAAATGATATCTTCATATCACTGCAGTGTAAGGATGTGAGAAACATTTATAGGAGGTGCACTGATTTTTTTTTTTTTTTAAGTTTTACCACCACAGACAGATCCTGACAACAGTCATATCACATGCTCCATTTAAAAGCAATAGGAGGTTTCCAAAACAGCGAAACTGTGGCTGCAATTTAATCCCCTCAGAGGAATGCACCTGATCAAAACATGTCCTCTTAAGGTTCTCATATTTTCCACTCAGTTTACTGTTCAATGTTTATGACACAATTTACCAGGGATATCAAGCAAGACAAGCCTTTTCTGTTGAAGATCAACATGTTTGTAAAAGAAAACAGTTTTTGTCATCTAGCTGCAGCTAACTCAGCAATAAATCAGTAGGTTTCTTAGTCAAATATGAGGATTTGATGCTGAATTGGTTTCCAATCCAGTACTTTTGTCACACACTCACAAAAACCCAACTAATAAGGCAGCATAGAAAAACATCTCCCATGTTCTGCTGGTACCAATGTAGTGTACCAAAACTATGAGCTCAGCATGAGCAGAGTTAAAGCAGCTTTAGCCGTCGAGGTGTCCGGATGTTTTGTAAGGCACTGACCTACTTCGTCATCTGGGCATGGACTCTTGTTGTGAAAGCACAAACCACAGTGTGTTGCTTTTATGTTTCTTTTCCTTCGTTGCATGAGAGGGGAAGCTTTGGAGCAGCTTGAAGAACTATCTGTGTTCTTCTGACACAGCGAGGCTCGTCCCGCCCCCTCTTATTTTGCTGAACCACCTTCCTGGTTCTGGACTTCTACACCGATAGGGAAATAAACCAAATTTTCCTGTGAAAACCAAAAAAGAAGGGTCAAGTTTGAGATCTTAAAAGAAAAGTTCACTTCTCTCAGAGACAACTTGATTTTCTTTCCTCCTGGCAGTTGTTGGCATTAGGCTGATCACCAACTGGGACTCAGGTCTCACCCTCCTTTTAAACACTCCATCACTAACTATTCGAAGGCCCCACACGACTTGGAGGGAACACTAATTGCCTCTTCTCTGCAGGTCTTCCTCCCTCATTTTCATGCCTTCTCCACTGAGCCAGTCAGTCAACCTGCAGGATTATTGATGTGTTTACTGACGGAGGGGGATGCCACTCCCTGCCTTGGGAAACCCTGAGGCTTTCAACTGTTGAGTAACAATGAGTGCTGCCACCGACGCCTCCAATCAGGGAAGTCGGGATGTGCCAATAACGAGGAAAAACAGACTGAGAGAGATGGTTGCTCCATGAGTTTTTGACTCACCTGTTTCACTTTATTTGATCATAAAGACGTGCCTCAACTGTGGCTCATGGCTCTTTGCATGCCACTCTAACATAAAGTGTCAATGCGGTATACCTGCAAAAGTGCCTCAGGATTTCTGGGAGAGGGAGACCTGCATTTGTAATAAAAACCTGGGTTTAACTTTTTAAATGTTTCTTATAATCTGACTTCTGACTCATAAAAGCTTATTCTTATTTACTACTTTTATGAGTTTCACTAAAGGTGGAAACCATTTGGAGAGAGAAGGAAGCAGAACAAAATTTTAAACCTGATCCAACAGAAACACACGAAATGAACAGAACCTCCTACAGTTGCCTAAGTACTTTTGGCGCATTTTTATTTTTTTTATTTAAGGCACTAAAAATGCCAAATGTTCATTCATTTAGAGGAAGTACGGTGGCTGGTAAGTGTCAGATGATTTGCAAAAACCATAACATGAAATGCAAACACAATAACAAATGCAAATGAAACACAAGTGCAAAAGCACCAACATGAATGCAATTGCCACATTGCAACAGAGATAATCATTAGCTATGACTGGTAAATATTATAGAAATATAAGCCCCACAAAGAACATCCCACAGTGAGACCCCTATAAAGGTATATTTATCATAGCTGTAGTTAAAAAAGAAAACAATGTTTTACTTACTCACTACGTTTCTGTCCTTTGCATAGAGTAGCCAGTTGGAAAAACAGTCTATGTGGAAACCACTAAAGTTGAACTCTTAACTTGTGTTGTTGCTATTTATCCATTGTGTTGTGGCATTTTCATTTGATTTGGTCTTTACATTGTAGCTTTTGTCTTCATGTAGTAGTGTTTGCATTTATGTTGTAGTTTTTGCTCAATATCTGACACCTACTGGCCACCGTAGGAAAGCTGTTGTGTCATGTGACAAATATTGTGAATGTCATGTCTCCTTCAATTTCTAACATTGTCTCCTCCTGTGTATTTAAAGCAGTTGGTTTTTTGACTCTGCTTTAACCTCCCCACTGTTACATTTGACCAACCCACTTTATACCAAACATTTTCTACACACAGGCTGTGAAACAGGAAACTTAAGACTGACATATGAAAAGTTACGAAGTCATCTTTATTTCTCCAGGAATAAAGATGACTGATGATCATCTCCTCCCTCTGTGAAGTTGAGATCAGAGCCTTATATTAACATTTTTTCATCTTTGCTGACTAAAACAAGCTTTCATTCACCAATACAGTCATATAGATCTCTCATATTGGTGCTACTTTTAGTTTAACAGTCTTTTTGTGTCGGTTTGAAGTTTTGGAGCATTCAATGCCGCTTGTGTTAATGTTTCCTGCATTTCCTCTCAACAGTACATTCATCAGCCAAGCTTTCAGTCATAGCATAAAACCACATTTGTAGCATTTCATAACTAGAAAATTCTTTTTACTCAGACTTTCCCAATTAAGCACACACTGTAGAGACTGTGTTACAAGGATATCGTGCTTTTCATAGTCTTTATTCTGTCCCTCTGGTGCCCCTGTAGTAGCTTTATGTGATTTCCAGCTCAGAATAAATCTACTTTTCTCACAGTGGTGTTTTCAAAAACCCTATCACAAACACACGTCTACCAATGTAAAACTACTGAACTAGGCTGTGGCTAAAGAGATGAGGAATAGACTGAAGTACAAACTAAACAAGGAAAGAAGACGTTTGCATTGTTATACAACATTTCATTTAGCCTATCCTCTTCTCTGCAGAGTGTGGCCTCAAGAAATTTTCAGCACGAGGGGGGCTGCTAAAAAGATGTCATTCATCCACACAGAGCTGCACAGACCTCACAGACGTGTCAAGCATTGACAAAGCTTAACCCTCTGATTGGCCGGCCTCTGGAGGCCTGTCAAGGGCAGAGACATAGGCAGATCTTGGTGATTGAGGCCTCGCTCCTCCAACATCTCATTGACCAGTGAAGATATCCTTATGTGATTACTTTGTCATTTTAACAAGTCTCATGAAGATCTTGTTCCTTTTTTTTTGTAAATGGGCATTTGAGCAGTTTTTCAGTGATTTAAACAAGAAATAAATATGTAGAGGTTTGAAAAAATGCACACATTTAGTTTGAACATCCATAATTTTTACTTTATATCCATGGATATAAAAACATTTTTTAACATTCAGTGCAAAAGTCTTGAGGTGTATTTAAGGAAGAAGTGCTAATGAAGCTTGACAAAGGCTTACACAGCTAAGGCACTGCTTGCCTGCTTTTCTTGATTTCAAAGACCTAAGCAGCTCAAGCCATTAATTAACACATGTTCAACCAAAGAACAAAGACTGTGTTCGCCTGCTGTGGTGCTTTATAAAATGAAAACCTGCATACTTTCGGGTCTCTGTGGAAACTGGTTACGGAGGCTGTAAATGCACTTTTGGCGAATCAGTTACTGTACTCAACTTTGAGCCTCAAACAACCTCTCCTCTTTTTTTCTCTTTCACTCCATCCAACCATAATCCCTCCCTCCAGCCCTCCCTTCTCTTTACAACCAACCCCAGTTACATAAGACTGCCGAAACTGTTGTTTTCCAGCGGGACTCACTGCTGTGTGCGGAAACTGTGGGAGTGGAGGGTTGGGCATCTTAGCCCCATACTCTGCCAGTGGCCATCCCAGGAATGCATCCTCTCTGTGGGTCTGGGTCACAGCCAACCATGTGGCCTCCCAATGTCACCAAGGAAGGATACAAAAAGAGGCTGAGCTTTTTACTTCTCTTTTTTTTTTAAAGCAAAAAACAAAAGGCTGCATTTTGCTCCCAAACTGACAGTGCATGTTGAGGCTGTCTAATACTCTGCACGTGTATTCTCTCTCCTGCTTTTTATGAGAAGAAACCACGACACTGTGCTGCGCCCGCCTGCCTCACAGCCCTTTGATGAATACAAATAGAGTTTTAGTAATATTTAAAGAATCCCCCTCAAGCAATGTCGAATGGTGAAAGGGTTCAAGCAGACACAGTGACAGACTTCTCTCTGCCGTACCTGACATAAAGAGGTTTAACTAACACTACCCGACACCTACTGTTAATCCTATTTCAAATTGCACTCTCAACCATGAAATCCACTCACAAGAGGAAAAAATACAGTGATGCAGTGCAGAGGTGTTACAAAGATAATCTTTCCCCTGCCACTTTTCCCCACTGGCTTTAAAGCAACAAAAGCAAGCAGGTGCTATTAAAGCACGGGTAGGTCCTCTGAGGGAGAGACATGCAAGAAAGGAAAGGAGGATGGTTTTCTGAAACTGGGTTATGTGGGGAATAAAAAGGGGAAATGGTATCACACACTGTCAGCGGGCGTTGCCAGACATATGCCAGACATTTGTGGTAACGACGCTGTAAGGCTCCTTTTTGCCAAAGCTTGATTTGACCCAGTCCCATAAAGCTTCCTGATGGCGGTTTGAAGAAAGTTAATCACATGAACTTTTCCAGGCTTGGCGGTTTGCTAACCCAGAACTGATCCCAGACCTCCAGATCAGGTCTTGATGTTGGATGGACACACAGCAGGTTTAGAGTAGAAGAAGCAAGACGGGAGAAACTTCGGTTCAACCAGCAAGTCTTTCAAGGAGCCTCATATTAACATCAAGAGGAGACACATTTGACCAGGCTTCAACTTTGACCAAGATAAAAACAAAATCAAGAACATTATGGATGTTCAAAAAACTGCAGTCCTGTTAATGGTCACCTACGCCAACCTTCATAGAGTCAGACCAGTAGACCATCTGAAACATGGGCATTTGAGAACAAGGCTAAACCAGCACCACACCTCATCACCCTGAGTGAGGCCACAGTTTGACAGCCCCAGTTAAAAGAAATCCTGCTCCACCAATGAAGAAAATAAGTAGACTTTAAGTAAAAGAGGAAAGGTCAAATATTTTTGTCCAATTCTGAAGTTTACGTTTTTTAGATTGTAAACCTCAAGCATGTTAAAAACTGAAGCCAGTGCAGGAGTGCAACATACTGCAGTTCCTCAAATGGCCACTGGAGGTTGGCTCCAAATGTAACAAACCTGTCCAAGATCATGGTAAATGCACCTTTTTTTTTTAGCAAAATTAAACTGCAATTTAACAGCTTTGGTCTCAACAGTTGGACAATTGAGCACCAAAAAAGCTCCCACGGTCTATAATATAAGGACATGGTCTTTGTGACATCCCCCATTTGTAGCTGAAACAGTTTTGAGTCGCATCACAGATGGGGGGCCAAGTTAGGATGAGGTTAAGAGCTGGGTCTGTAGCTTGATTCTGTCAGTCAATCAAGCCATGCTCTTAAACTGACAAAACTCTTTGGTTGATTAACTTTCTAGTTCTGACAAAAAATTTACCCACCTATGCAGTGAAATGAGCAATTCAGACTCAGAACAGAATTTTCTCTGTTTGTTTCATTTCTCACGGCCAGAGTTTGCTGCTTTGATGCTCCAAAACTACCTATTTCCTTACATAAACAAGCTTTTACACTCTAGCTAAAAGACTAGTATAAAGGTATGTGAACACACTAGAACAGGAGCAACTAACACAGCCTGTGGGAAAACAATATTGTATTGATTTGCTGGCTAACACTGGCAGAACTAGCACCACCAGTTTTCAGTTCATCTGGCAGGTTATGGTCCACCTGTGTCCACTAATTACACATTGTTGACTGATTTTATGACAATTTAAGCAGACAATAGTGGCAAAAAACACCACACAATGAAATGTATTCTTCTTGTGCTTGTTTACACCTGGGTAGTGAAGCCTTGTAACATTTTTCTAGAAGCTACTGACTGGAGCTACAGACCCCACTGATGAGTGGCATTTTTGGCCTAAATGATAAAACATTAATGATTAGTTCTGGTATTGTGCTGACTTGCGTGAGGGACAATTTTTGATGTTTCACATAACTTCCTCTGGTCTCATTTCCAGCTTTTTGCTGGGACTTGACGTCAGTGTTTTCAATATGGTGCTTTTATCTTAAAGCTTCTTAAAACACCAGTACGCAACTGAGACTGGGTCCGTGTTTTTTATCCAGATAAAAAATAGAGTCAAGTTTTCATTCTTGGTCTGTCTTGGAAAATCAGTTTATTAGTAATGAGATCCCCAGATTTATAAGACATTCAAGTTTGCACAGTGTCGAGAAACTTCCAAATTTTTCTGGTTTTGCTTGGAAGCAGGGTTGGCATAATCTACATTCCCCAAAACTTCTGACTCCAGATATGAAAACTAAGAGAGAACAAACTGGGATTGGTGTGGATTGCAGTCAGTGAAGAGGCCGTGGGCTGACAGGGGGCTGCTGAGAGAGGCAGTCGACAGTACAGGAGGCCGTATGTGACAGGGGATGGCAGGGTGGGTGTCACCAGGTACGTTTCCCCCTGTCTCCATGTATCTCAAGAGTTTCGCCTGGCTGATCAGGGACGACAGGACCGCTGCTCCCAACCTTCAGTCAGCTGTCACACGAGGTCACCGCTGAAGACAAAGTATGCGAGTCACACTCTGTACAGGCCAGACACATTGGCTACATGCGTCGACACTCAGCGGTGTGTGCGCCTATGCTGCATGTGAAGTTCCAGCTCAAGGAAAGAGGCAGAAAGGAAACGCTGTGGTGCTGAATTTAATTTCTCCATAATTTCTATTATCTTGGCGGTCACGGGTTAACACTGGGGAGTGAAAATGGAGGAATAAAAACACAACAACTTGGATTAGAGAGAAAAAAAATGAGGGAGTTCAGAGGGTCGTATATCATTAAGCAATTGAGAAAGTTAATTAGGCAGCTCTGATAATTATTGCCATGGCAACCTGAGCGCACTCATGCAGATTTGATTAACGAGGTGCCATTTATCTGAACGGCTCAACAGCAGGGCCTGCACAGTGCTTTAGAGACCCCTAAAGGTGGAAACAATGCAATGTATGCTCCGTGCACAGACACAATGTACACCTGCACTTTGTCATGTGAATGCAAAGTACAGATTACAGCTGAAGAGAAGGCACAAGCTAGAATGAAACCTGAGAGGACCTCAGCCAGAATCTAAAATGAAAACATCAATAGTGTTAAATGTTTTTGTTGTAGTGCCTGTAAACTGAATATGCAGCTCAAAGTGCTTCACACCAAAAAATAAATGTGAAAGAAAAATCAGATGGATAGAAAATACTCCCAGGGTGCCTTCAGGATATAAGTGACAAAGGGTAAGATAAAAAGTAAAATAGGAAAAAAATAGAATCTATCATTACATAACAATAGAAAGTGAAAGCTTTGTGGAGTCTTCTTTATTTGTCTGCATCACTTCCAGAACAGAAAGAGTCTGATGCGCAGCAAAGGAAAGGCCAGGAGCTGATCTACCGTACATGGGGTGAATACCTGGACCACTTAGCCAACTGTGCCCCAATGTATAAATCTATTCTATTTCATGAAACTATTTAAATTTATACTTTTATAAAGGTCTTTTTCAACCTGTTATGATTTTATGCAGAGGGATAAGGATGATGAAGGGGTGACATGCAGTAAAGTGTGAAATAGGAAATTAAACATTGGTTGAAAATTGGTCTGAACAATATTAATACCAGATATCTAGATATTGATACGATACAATATGACTCTGGGTAGGTGAAAACTAACCTTTTTTTTTAAGAAAAATAAAAGCATGATATCATAACGGGATGTGGAAAGTATGATTGATGGATTAGAGCTCACTGTGAGTCATCAACATTAACAGAAAGTCACCATTAATCATTTGACTGAGCTTTACATGGAGGGTGAGCTGGGAAAATCTACATCATTGGTATCTTTAATATTGGGATATTAAAACATTGAATTTTCATATCGATCATATCAATATATCTTTCAGCCCTAGTTGAAAAACCCGTAATCATTTACTGATGTACACGTTTTCTTCCAGTACTTTTATCTATGAGCTTTGATATATCCTGCTCATAGGTCACTTTCTTTTAGGTGTCCATCTTATTTGTATAATGTCTTTTGAATTGTGTTATTATTTTAATCTGCTGTTCCTTCTTTCTGTACTAACCTACCTTAGGACAATGGATGAAATTTCACTATGGTGCAATAAAATGTTGATTGATGTGCACTGTTCTAATCAAATGAAATAAATCAAAAGAGGCTGTAGGTTAAATTCAAATCCAGGCTATTTACTCCAGGGCAAACTTGATGGGATGTGTAACACTACCACGGGGCTATACTGATATCCCAAGACACTTATGGATCTCCTGCAAAAAAAAAAAAAAATCATATGAACAATGTGGCACCAGATCTATTCATATGCTTGCAACAACAAATTTAAAATCCACATAACGTAAATAAATACTGTAGCTTTAACGATTCTCAAAGACTATGTAATCATGATAGTGTTTTGACTGACAGTGTGCATAATGTGTTTGATTAGACAGTCAAACAAACACCATTTTAAGAATGAAAAGAAAGGCCCACAAAGACCAAATTGAGATTGTTTGAAACTTGAAAACTTTTAGAGACTTTTTTGAGGACTAAATTACATTTTTTATAGGAGGGTTGTGTTTCCAGTGAGGTTAAAATCAGTTGTACATGTAACTTGGAGCCAGAGCAGAGCAGTCAAAACTGACTGGACTAATGCTTCGTCTTCTCCTGAGCCCAATAATAGCAGATTTGTGTCTATAAGAGACTGCCAAAGGCATTCGGTGTATCGTGAATGCATCGAATAAGAATGTGATTTACATCTCGTTCAGTATGTGGTGAAGGAGGCGCGGGGTGTTTGTGGATTACAGTACACATGTTGCCCTCTGGTGGAAAAACAACATCATTTTAAGTTTGCATGCTTTGCTGCTGAAGGGTGTCAGGAGCCTTGTTTAGCAGCAGGCAGCATATTGTCAGGCACAGAGACTCTTCATTATGAGCTTGGGACAATTATTAATGTCTGTAAAGGGAGCATGGTGCAGCAGTTATGTTCCAATATGAAGCATTGAAAAAAAACATACTGCACTGGAAAAAAAATAAAAGGATGAGCCATTTCAAAAGCAGAAGCTGTCAGCCATCAGGACTGGATTCAAACAGAGAGAACAGATAGGTGCTCAAAATCTTCAGAGAATATTTTCATCAACATGAGCAGAAAATGACACATTTAGCGTGCGCAGGAGACATGCTATCAAAATCAGTTTGCTATAAAAAAAATCACTTAATTAGCACTCTCAAGGGTTTTTTTCTCGCCGTAGATGGGACCATTATCAGCGTGCAGACAAAAGTGAATACATGAAAGTAAAGTAAGCTCAGTGGGAGATTTCTCCAGGGACCTGCTAATCCTCCTCCACATCATTTCACACACAGCCAAGTGAGAGGTATGGATTATACTTGATTATACAAATATCAAGCGCTGATGGATTCTAATAACAGTCAAATCAATTAAAGCCCTCTCACTCAAGAGTTTCGTAAATGCGTGACAGTGGCACTTTCTTAGAAAAGCCACATCCAGGTATAAAAATAGCACCAGAGAGAAAAATAACATTGATTTTACTGTCACAGATACCCGTTTCTTTATTGAGTTCCTTTGAAGCCAATCCTCACCCACAGTTCGTAGCCTTGTCAGAGTCTATTACAGGTACTTCTGCTGCTCCTCTCCTGGCTGGTGACATTTTCTTCCTATTTTTATGAGGGAATCAGCTGCTGACCAAATATAATTCACACAAAGAAGACTCCATCCAAAGAGGGTCAGGAAGGATGGATGAGATAGAAAGGAAGAGGATGAGTTTTAGAGTGAATTTCTGCCAATGGTTAGATATCTGTAAAAGATTTAATAGACAGGTGAGTTTCTGTCTGGCAGTCAAGTTGTAAGTTCAACCTCATCAGTGTTTCCTTACTGACGGAGCAAGTTTAAAATGGGTCAGACTTTATTTCCCTGCTCTGTGAAGGTCGCTGTAAAATTTTACAGTATCTTACTGACAGCATGGTTTCAGGAAGTTACTGCAAATGTATTTGTAGTGGTATAAATGTATGGTATAAGGCTACTTTGTCGATTTTGAGGAACCTTAGATACTTCTGCCATATCTCCAAGCGATAACTTTAATCCAATTCAAAGCTCAGAAATAACTTCTCCATTATAGCTCTGTGACCCGATTGTTTCCAATTATTTAACAGTAATTCATTTCATTTGGTTCCCGAAGCATGGGATCAACATCCTCAGAGAAAACAGAGCAGAGCGAATTTTTTACCACAAAGAAATTTTAAATCTATTGTTGATTAAAAAAAATCAATCATTAAAAAGAATCACCTGTAGTGTAGAGTTTCTCAGTCTTAAACAAAAAACAAGGAATACAGATTATCACAGTGAATTAAACAATCTTATGACTATCTATAAAAACATTGAAAATAATTTAGCTATCCCAATAATCTAATTCTGATCTGAGAAAACAAACTGTTTCAGGAGTTTAGGTTTTTCTTCTGTTTCCACGTTCTCTTGTCCAACATGGAAACCAGCACTAGCCCTAAATTATTAATCCCTCTCCAGCTGTCAATCTTCACTTCCTTCAGATCCAAAGAGAAGTTGTTTTTTTTTTCTTTTGTAAATGTGTCTAGAGTTTGGAGCTGCTCACATTCAAGAGTTTTAACAAAGAAAAGAAGGATTCCCTTTTGAATCCAGACTATTTTAACACCCTGCTGTGAGCCAGTGGTGGCAAACAAAGATTGAATCTGCACACGTCTATCTTCATCTCCCCTTCAGGGATTCCCAGAAGGCCTTTCAGCTCTTTACTCGACCCTGCGTTCACGTCCCCTGGGGTCAGAGCTTTTTCTACAAGAGTGTGGATCTGTTGAAATAACCTGGGCAGCATTGTGGAGTGTAATAGGATCCACTGAGGCTTCATGGTTAGAGGTCAACAGAAAGTCTAGAACAACACCAGGACCTAAAATTATTCCAACTTTTTATTTCTGATTTAATCAAGAAAGAAGTAGATATACTTATATCTTGGACAGAGATTCAAGCGAGAACAACTCAACAGTGTTAAACCAGTGGAAGTTTAAAGCAACATCATCTGATCACCTGAGTTTTTTTAAAGCTATTAAATCACCTGGGATTATAAATCTCAGCTATTTAATGCATCAGTAATTCACAGTACCCTATGAAAGGACCAAATATTTTTCACTTGTTTCTTTCACTTCATGCCCCAACATTTGCTGAGGTCCTGAATGCTTCTCTTTTTAACATTCCCCATGTGAACCACACAGACATGAGCCAGAGCTTCTGTTTTCGTTCTCCAAAAACATCAGGAACCTCTGCCTCTAGCCAAAAAATTTACAAGTATTTTTATTTTTCCATTAACTTTCATTATTTATCCTATCATTTGAACTTGAACCAACTTTAAATTTTTCCTTCTACTCTGACTTATTTTATTGAATTTGCTGCATAGATGTTATGGTATTCGTATATACTTTTTATAGGCACCACTTTCTTTTTTCTTTCAATATTAACTTATTTCTTTGTCCTTGTTTTTTCATGAAGCTCTTTCGACAGATGTTTGTAAGTACAAAAGTTTTGGTTTATTTTATGTTCAAAGCCGAGTAAACACTGAGTAAATAAATCCCCGAAACTTGAAGTGTCCTGAGGCCTGTACTAGAAAGCTGGATTTTCTCCAATCAAAATAGCTTCAGGGTTACCCCTGGATTTTTTGGGGATTTTATGATGCTGGTTCACTTCTTACCAGGGTAAATCACCATGGTAACGTACACTGACTGGCTAACCTACGGGCCATCCTGCTGAATAAGAAAGCAACAAGTATAAAAGACTGGTCGGGTCACTTTAAAAACAACCTGCCCATTACGAGAAGATCCTGAGAGGAGCCCTTAAGAGAGAAAGAGCATTTTTTTTAGATAGATGTGATCCTTTTTATGTGACATCCTGCACCAAAGATAAAAGTTTTCATCAAAAAGACTGAGCTACATCTGTCACTGATTGAGTCACGTGTTGCCAATGTAACATCACAGTTGGGAGCATCTGAAATAATGAGGCTAATAATAACAATAAAGGTTGTTAGACCCTCAAAGTCCACACTAAGCCTGGCTGAGTGATCAGGTGTAAAGCACATTGGAAGAAGTCATGTAAATTGTGTTGTTAGAGTATGAATATGTTTGTGCTGCTAAGGACACAACCTCTAAATGAACAATAAACACAAAGAACACCAGGTACATCTGAAACTGCTTTCTTTATATACAAGAATGACTGTTTGCAAGGCACACACCAAGCCTGAAACCAGTGAAACACGACAAAAAACTGAAATAGAAATGAAAATAAATAAGCCCATGCACCAAACTTCACATGCAACTAATGACAGAAGTTGGACAAACAGAGGCTTCTAGCTCCATTCTGTTATAAACAAATGAACTAAAAGAGATATAAAACATTTAGACAAGGACAGTTATAAACTTATAACTTATCATATGGGTGCACCCTCAACAGTTCTCATCCTCGGCTGAGGTGTCCTCATGAACAAATAGCTTTGAAATGATTCTCATCAATGGTGGTGAAGACGTGACCTTCATAGACCAAAAACGCCAAAGACTTTCTGTTCAACAAAAAGAGCAAAAACATCAAAGTGAGACTCATTTAACAGCCAATCATTATCTAAATGATGCTTAAATGTATCTGCTCTTCTTTGATGCACCCAGTTTTAGCCATTAAATCTGCAGAGATTAAAAGTGGTCAGATGACACCCAGTACCTGAGGTCTGTCATACTGATGTTTTCCAGATGTTTCTTCAGCTCATCTAAAGAGATGCCTTCAAAGCGGACGGAAAAGTTCCTGATTGCTTTGAACACCTGACAGATCAATAGAGAAATTACTGCACAGTGCTTCATTTCTGGAATAAAAGGGTGGAATGCACATTTTTACATAAGGCAGAGTCATTCAGTTCCATTAGCAAAAACGGGCACAAGGATGATTTTTTTTTTTTTTAAAGCAGACTGCTTACAGACTGTTTGAGAGTCTTGTCGTCCAACTACAGTCGCACCTTCAGCACCTCTGCTACGAAGTTATGAGTAACCCACAATCCTTACTCTTACTCTGAGAAAAAGGTAGGAAGTGTGATTGCTTAAACAGCTCCAGAATGATGCAAGAATTTCACCCACCACAGAGCCAAACTCTCACAAACAGATACAGATTCTTCAGGGATGAGGCTTGTGGTCTCAAACCTGTGGCATCTTTTCACCTTAAAATAATAATACACAAAAACTCTGTCTGAAGGGTCTGATAAGTTAGTTAGGGTTTTTTTTGTGAAGTCTCATTTTTATTTCCATTTTGGATGGAGTTTTTCCAACTTCTCGTTCTCATTATTTCTACAGTTTTCATCAACTACAATAACCTTAGTTGCTGGTTGTTATGCCTGCACCTGCTGTCGCGCAATATTTGATTTATTATTAATTTTAGTTGAATAAGGTTTAGACACTGAATTTGGCTGCATTCCACCATGTTTTGGTTTGATTTCTGTATTCACAGAAAGTTTTTTTTCCTGTTTTTGAAGTGTGGTTGTTTGATGCTCTTCATAAACCCACAGGTAACACTAGTCAGATATTTCAGATATTTCTAATCTAATTATGTCAGACCCAAAGTGATGTCCGTGTGAGTTTACACTTGAGAGAAAATACTTTATTTACTTGTCAATACTGAAAAAGGTCATGATATTGCTCCAAGATAAACTCTTCATGTAAACCTTGATATTTTTAACATGCACCCAGTTAAAAATGTCCTCATCGATCTCCCACCTTTTGACTTTTATCACCTCTTTCATATTGACACTACACTGTTGTGGTACCTAAAACCTTTCCGTACAAACACATAGTGAATCAACACTTGATTAAACGAAACACTCAAACCCACTTACCTGAATCTGCAAGATGGAAAAGCCTGTAGTAGATGAGGCAGCAGCGATGTTCATATTCACATCATGATCCTGGAGAAGCAACATAAGCAGATTATAAAACTATTATAAAACTCCCGTAACACACAGTTAAATGATATTTAGATTCTATTTCTCATCCAATCCTGTAACAAAGGTTTTTACCTTTCTACAAAGCTCCATATGTGCTCGTACCACCTCCAACATGTGGGACGTGATCTCATTCAAGTCTTTAAGAGGACGGATGTCCATCGCCAACAATGTCCTTTTACCCTTAAACAAGGAAACAAACCAAAAGTTACACAAGCAAACTCTAAACGTGCATCAATCCCTTCAACTCTTTGCTTTTATCACTTACACTGAAGCTACGTAGACTTCCAATGACTTTCACATACGTTCCAGGTGAAACAAACATAATCAGGGCTGCATCCTGTGGAAAAAAAAACACTTTAAAAACTTTCTAACATGAAACAAGCAATGTTTGCTGTGCTGGATAATTTTCCTGATATAGTCTAGAAGATTCTTTCCTCAGGGTTGACCCACTGCCTCACAGACAGACGAGGACCCGTCATGTCGTCCACAGAGTACTGGATGTTTGTCACAAAGGGAGCGTATGTTCTGATGATGCCCACAACCGACACCTGCAGTGAGAGAAAACACCAATATTTATCTTGACAAAGTTTATATCTGAGGAGGAGAATTTGGCTCTTGAGCAGGTGTTTGTGTTTCTCTCAGTAAACCAGGCTGTAAATAAAACATGGGGTTTTGAATCACACCCAGAAAGACAGTTTATGACAAACCATGATTTAAACTCCTGTTGCGGTGAGGCAGTGTGGAAAGACAGAAAGATGGATCTACAATTCTATAATCATCCTTTAAACACAGCTTGTTGACTTCTTCACCAGAGGCATGACACAAACTGAAGTGATGGGACTTTTCTATTCTCTCCAGATCAGTACTCGTGTTCACTGAAGTCCTCTTTCTATGCTGGGATGAGCTGTTTGTGCTGCAGCTCTTACCTGGTGGAGTTCTGCGTCGCGTATTGCAAAAGAATCACTTCCAACTTCTGAAGCCGACAGCAGCTGAGACACGGTGCACGGTAGAATCTGAAGAAATGCCCTCTGTGGAGAGATTGGGGTGAAGAAATCCATTTAAGTCAATACGAACGCATCTTCAGATCCCTACATTTGTTTCATGATTTGACGGGAGACAGACGCACCTTTGATATCACTGCTTTGTGGCTGTTCGTCCCAGCAGGGGACTGACTGCAGGCTGTGAAAGCACATGATAGAAACCTCATAGAAAGCAGAGATACTACTCAGAGTTTTGTGTCTCTGATTGGAAGATATTCGACCTTACCTTGGTTCCACATGACAAAATATCTTCAAATATAACCATCGCATGCACAGATTCAAAGCCGGGTCAGAAACTTGGGGGCATGAGAGTGGAGAGCACCAGCAGCAGTCAGACTGTGAGCACGCTGGGAGGGAAACTATCAGGTGGAGCTGTCAGCCTGCAGGTGTATTAGATTACAGCAATCACCTGTGCTGCTGCAGCACACACAGGAAAACAGATGGGAAAATTAAAGGCATATGCACACTCGATTACTCAGACACGGTTCAAGTATTGTTTCATTTTCTTTTATTTAAAAATGCATCAATTCAACAGTGATTGACAGGTGTTCACCCCACTTTTCATAAACTTCATTTAATCTCTTCAAAATATTTTACAACAAGCCCAAAAATTATTCGTACAAAAGAGTAAGAGTAGAAGTTTACCCGGTTTGAGTTTGGATCTTTAATTTCGACATGAATCATGGAGTGTTGTTTCTCTGACACAGGACAAGTTTCACGTGAAGCTTCACCCTGATCCAGGACCAAACATGGTGGATGATGGTTCTGTGCTGGTGTCTTTTTCACCAGTGGCACAATCTTCTCTAAACCTGCAAAACATTCACTTTTTTCCATCCCTTGAAGTCTTAATAAAGCCTGAACTGATTGATTTAAATACCAATAGAATGTCACCTACATGGAATACATATTTCAAATGGATGCATGTGATATTGAGCCATATCAGAGGTTTGTGTGACAGATATCAAAAGCTGGCCAAAGGATGTTTGACAGCTTGGTTGCTGTTTAACAGTTCAAGTGCAGACAATCTGCTCACAGCTCAGCTGTTACTTTGCTACATGTGTTACAGACAGAGCTGAAGTACCAAGCAGTGGAGCTGTGGCACACCACAGGCTGGATGATAAATGGATGTAGTATGGTTGATGTCACCCATCAGTTTCTGATACTGGGTTAACCAGGGAGTCAGCCTGAAGTGGACACTGCATGAGCTGCAGTTTGAAGCACTTGTGCATTGGCTTCATTCCTTGTAGGGGACACACTCTGCTGGATGGACTATGTAACAATTTTATCACTACAAGGATTATTTTCTGCATCATTTATTTCATTAGCTGATATTCTCTCTGATATCAGACATCATTCATGCTCATGTCAGCAGATTTGCAGTAAACCTAAAAATATCACTTGACCTGACGTCAGCTTGTTAAAGCTCCTGTAAGGGGTCTTCGATCCCCACTGATTGGACACCTACCCCCCCGGTGCCATTTTCAGGGAAAGATAATAACACTACAGAGATAATCAATCTCTTGCTGATAGTCTTGTTTGTTTCTGTGGGTCATGAAGTGACCGTGGTATTATTTTCAGCCTGAATTTGTAACCGCATTAAAAACTCTTATGGGAGCTTTAAAGAATCAGACTTTGAATAGTAGCATCGATCTGAAGTCTATGGAGGACCAAAAGTTCTTAAATTAAATATATAAATATGTTATAAGTTTGATGATTAAATGAGTCATTAATCATTTAACATTGGGGGGAAAAAATCAACAAATGAATAAATATCTTTCCTATGATTTAAATGCATATTTTATTTAATAATTAAAAGGCACCATTATTGATTTAAAATAGGTAATAATTACCTAACACTATGGCAAAATACTCTAATAAATGTCAAATTATTATTCAAAATGTTAATTTATTTCATGCATAAACAAATGTACTTTATTAAGTTATACTTTAAGTATTTCACTATTTGTTGAATTATTTCACTCCTACAGTGCATCGTGAAATTTTTTTACATAAAGAATGAACATTTTTTTCACGATCATTTAAATTAAATCATTTTGAAATTATTTTAATTGTTTAATTGGTGTTAATATTAATGTATTTAATAAATTATGTATTCATTTATTACAGATTTAAACCAATAAATGGCACATTTAATTGATTATTTAATAACATGAACTTAATTAACTGAATATTTGTTGATTTTTTTCTGGTTTGAAAAAATTAATGAAACAATAAGTAATTAATATAAATTTTCTATGTATTTAATTTTTACATTTTTAGACCTCCACAGAAGTCAGCCAGCAGCTGAAATGAAAAGAAAATATGAACGGCATCTATGTATCTTGTTTCAGATTGCACAAGCTCCCACTTTCTTTTTTTCCAAAAAAAAAAAAACAAATCCTGAAGCCACTCTCTGACTGAGCTGTCTGAGTTTTGTAATGTTAGGGGTCCATCATATGTGGTCCTGGATCAGGTCTAAGTGAAATGGTGAGGTTTGATTTCCCAGAGTCCCAAAGACTTTTTCATTACCAATCTTCCCAAAAAACTTCCAGAAAGGACCATTGTAGCTGACCCGCATCATCTACCAGCTTTTCTTTACACAAATCACAAACAATAGGCCAATGAAAAACATACAAGTATCACTAGCACACCAACAGTATTGACCTGTAATTATATCACATCTTTTCCAACGTAAACCGAAGCTTCATGAGAAGAAAAGAATGAATCCATCACAGCAATTTACACGTCAAACGAGTCGGGCTCTTAAAAACAGAGCACATCCAGTCAAATATACATCAACCTTGTTCATCACCCTAATCCTGTACAGTATTTACACATGTGCAAAAGAATCCAATACAACAAATCAGAGGGTGAAATCTGTAAAACCCCACACCAGAGTTTGTTTGGCAAACATCTCAAAACTCACAGGAAGCCATGTCATTTCTTCTCCTCTCTTTTCATGAGGGAGGAAATCTGGCCGGAATTGACTCTACCCATCATCCTTTGCTCTGATTGGAGCGCTCAGGATATGGTTGACCTACTTTGAGTCCAAACTTTGATGCTCGTAAACTACAAATACCACATTCTTGAAGCAGAGCAGCATTGCCCAAAGCAGCGTCGATGTCCCGCAGCACAGAGGTTGTGTTTAATACTGATTCAAGGTACTGATAATCAGAGCAAAGAGAGGCGGTGCATCCAAAGCAAAACTGCAGCCAATTATGTGTTTGGGTTCAATACCAATGAGGCCACTCTAGTGTCAAAAGGAAATAAGGCAGATCTCAATCACATCATCACAGGTTATTCAAAGACTAACAGGTGGGAATTAAAGGCCATCTCACAGATTGATATTAGCAACAATTCAAAGAGAATTTACTTTCCGCCACACTTTGAAGGCAGGACAGTTTGGTTTCATAGGTTCCTGTAAAACTGCGCAAATTATGTATGTGTGACCTGAAAGGCAAAGGGTCCTTAACACATGATCCTCCACCAAGTGCTGCAACAACTTAATAGGCTTAGAATGAGCCTGTCGGAGGCATGAAGAAAGGGATTACTGTAAGATCCAGAGCCAAAGGAAAGGAGCAGCAGTGACACAGTGAAAGGAGATCAAGTTAAACACAACAGCATTATGTTTCAAAGAAAAAAAAAAAAAAGAAAAAAGAAAAGCAGAGATCCTCTGGCTCATGGAGGATTGTGTCGTGTGCTGGTGTCTACTCTCGCTTCTTCCCTGAAGGTGAGAGGCACTGCATGCATAAGTAGACCGTTGGCTGACATTGTGTTCCTTATGGTAAACAAATACCGACGCAGTTATCGCACTGAATCCAGCCTCAGCAGAGCAGCTCCATGCAACGCAGCAGGTCGTTATCAGGAATAAATAAAGAGGAGGAAATAAAAGTGCTTTCAGGGAATCCTTCCACTTCTTTTTTTTTTCTTTTCTAAGTGGACTCAGAGATGAATATTCATGTCACAGCTCACCTTCAGATAATTGAATCTAGCTCAAGTCAGAATGAGGATTATTCTCAGCAGAGGAAGCGTCTGAGCGTGAGGAGGAGTCTCTTCATCAAGTCTTCTGACTGTAGTGTGCTTTGTGTTGGAGATTTTATGGTTCAAGAATAATTCTGGTTTATTTGAACTTCAGCGTGACAAATAAACTGTGTTTGAACTTCAGCGTGATGAATAAACTGTGTTCATTATTCAAATCAGGTTGATCAAAACCTCCAGACAAGTCAGGATCAATTTTAGTCACAATTTATACCCAAGCATCTGATTTTCTACCAATGGCTGTTGCGTATAAGTCCAGTTTGTTCATTTTTACAACATGAACATTGTACTCACAAAAGGAGCTGTAGAGTTGTGGCAACACTGTGATGCTAAATTCATGTTCAACAGAGAAAAACAAGCTCAACATCAGGGTGAAAGTGCAAGTGGAAACACATGAAATAATAGGAGTAATCCAGATTATTGACACTGTGCACAGTCAAAGTTCAAAACATTAGATGGTAAATTGTGAATGCATTGTTTTTTACATACGTTTGGAGATACAGATTATAAGTTTAAATATCTTTTTTTTAAAATATGTCATATATTGGTTGAAATTACGGTGATTAGGCTGTGCAATATTAAAAAAGGAGTTTTAACTGTTACACAGTGGTGTAGTGGTTAACTTATTATACCAAACATTTTAGGAGGGCCTTACTCACAAGAATTACAGTAAGTAGGTAATTAGATTTGCTCTAACAGTTGGACAAGACATTGCGTCATAACACTGACTTCGCTTTCTGTTTGTGTCAATTTTAACCTGTTTTGATAACAAACATGCTTTTATTTTGAAAGGAAGTAAAAAACTACTTCTGCCAAATGTTTGGTGTCTTGTCACTCTTGACTTCTCATAGTGTCTGTTGCTCCTCTCCGTTATCTGCCGTAAGTGTGGGGATATCAGAGTCACACACAGGCTGTAAGAGGATTCAAAGAGAGAGGAAGAAAAGAAAGAAGAGAACGAGAGTGCTCACTTCTCTAACAAACAGATGGAAAATGGATGACAAATTGAAAAACGCTGAAATGGGCTCTTCAGCGGGGTGTTCTGGTATTTTTTGTGTCCAATGTCTGAGTTGTGGCCTAATATTTTTGGTTTTGCAAAGCACTTTGTAACCCTGTTTCTAAATTATTAAATATAATTATTATTTTCATTACTATAACCCTATAATTAAAGTCTTCTGCCACAGATACTTGACAGAAAATAACACAAATAAAGTCAGGGGCAGAAAGCGCCCTCTGCTGTTCAAACCAGCTCCAGTATTCATTTTTCATCTTGCTTCTGGTGTGTATTTGATTTTTATTCATCTTCCAAGCTACCATTACATTCTTACAAATCTGATAACCTGTTACAGATAATAATTTTAACCCTTCAAATGAAATACTCTGTGGTAACTGAGTGTTCTCCATTCATATCCTGGAGAGTTGTGCCATATTGTATGCTGCACAAAAAAAAAAAAATATGGAAGCCCAATTTTACCACTGAAACAAAGAGGAATGAGACTCAGCCGGGATAATAAAAATGAGATTTTGGGGAAACCAAAATTAATCTCACAGTTTCAATATTTAAATTCATATACAAGTCTCAATTTGTTGTAATTATGACTTTTGCTTCCTCATTATGAATTCTCATAACTGAAATGATCGCACAATATTAATACTAATTCCACATTTGCCCATAATTTTGACTATTTTTATCTCAGAATTATGACTTTCTCAGTCAATGTCTAATAAATTTGGCTTTCTTGCTGCATCTCATTAAGATATGTAATGATAATGCCTCCATATTTGTCAGGGTTTTCATTTTCTCAGCTAATTCCTCAGGGAAAATGGGCTTCCATAGTAAAGTAGGAGCATTAAATACTTAACCCATATATTGAACATTTGTGTTGCTTTTCAAGTATTTTTTTAGTTTATTTTAGGTTTTCATCTGAATATTATTAGTTTACATACTTTAACTTAAGTTTCTCTTTTTTTCCTTTCAGAAATTCAAAATAATCTGCCTCACTTGTCGCTACAATACTGCAGCCCGTACCAAACAGCTGATAATGCTTTGTGAGCACAATGTTTTTGGTCAAAGATCTCCAAATAAAGAGGCCGAGGTTCCAGGACATTAAACCAGAATCATCTTCAAAGCTCTCCTCAGCTGTGTGAAGTGCTTTGTTCACAGGATCAAGTGTTTTCGTCTCTAAGGCTCTTTAAATTAAGGTGGCGTGTCTGGTTCATTACATTCTGGTTACAGGCGTGTCTCAGATCAATCAACTTATCTTCACGTTTTTTTAAGCAGACAGAAAGAAACATAAACCATGAGCGCGTGTTGGGAGGAAACCAACAGATAAAACTTCTCCACCCAAACAACCAACGAACAAACAAACGAAGCAGCTTTCAGAAAAGACACAAAATGTTATCTTCAAGCACCAAAGTTTGGAGATTTAGAGCAGACCTCACAGCTCACAGTTTGTCTACAAATACCCGCCATGCTGTTTGGTTTTACTACCTGAGCTTTGTGGGCGTTTGAAACAGCATCCAATCAGTGCTGGTGGTCGTATACCAGAGGAAAGTTAGTCAAAGCCACAAATGCTCCAAAACATCCACACTTTGGAGGTGACTGTGGATAAACAGAAGCTTTCGTGATCACAGGATAATGTCTCATATTGCATTTAGTTACAACAATTAGCACCGAGTCCACAGTGGTATTTGTAGACAAACTGTTTGACTTTCAACTTCTAATTGAATCCGGGACTTTTAGGGGTCATTCTGCTCGCTCATCACGCACGAGTGATCCTGTCAGGAGGAAGTGGAAGCTGTGATGTGATTAGCCTGAGACTAAGCTGCAGTTTGGAGCAGCAGCAGCGGTGAGTGTCACACCTCTCCTCTTCAGTATAAAGACACAGCTTGTAGAGGACTGAATGTGCTTGAACAGTGGATGAAGTTTCAAGGGGAGTTCTGCTTTTTTCACACCTGGGCTCAGTCTTTCTGAATACTCAGGGTCTGAAAGCTTACAGGTGCAATAAGACTGGAAACTGCTTTTTTAGATATCTTCAAAACAGGATTTAAGAGCCATGAAGGGAGTCGAATAAAAGAGCTCTTTCTGGTTATTGACAAGATTTGATTGAAGTTTTCAAGCTTTTAAAAACACAAAAGAAAGACTAAAATTGCTTTCCTTTCACCTGGTAACAGCTGTTGTAAAATTCTTTGTTGCAACAAGACTGTAACTGCAGCAAAAAGGAGTTGCTCATTGACCACACCTCAACAGATTTGGTGGCATTATTCTGGGGATTTACAAGGATCCCCCGAGAATTAGCCCATGAACAACTCAGCCAAAGGGCTAAATCAACAACTCCTGTATCCTGCATGGTGAAAAGTGACATCAGAAGCTGGGTGTGGATAAAAAAAAGAAGCTGATCTTGAAATAAGCAGACTCCTGCGTGAATATTGTCAGACTTGCAAATATGAAAAAAATAATAATGATGCATTGTTGAGATCAATCTCATAAAATTATGAGAATAAAGTCATAAATTTAAGAGAATACAGTCATAGATATAGAAGAATAGAGTCATGAATTTACAAGATCGACTGTATTCAACTACTCAGCTTTCATCTTATACATTTTAAACTTTATATTCAGAAATATATGATTTATTCTCATAAATGTATAACTTTATCTTTGTATATTTATCAGATAAATCTTGAAAATTTACTGTAATTGTTTGTTTTTGTCAGCATGGCCCTAATCTACTATCATACCAGACCTACAACCAACAGAGAAAGAAGAGCAAACTCCACTCAAACTCTTCTTGATGAAGGTCTGAGACTGACAAGTTTTTAGAAGTATATTTTTTAGTTAGACAAAAAGCAGGAGTTTGCATATTTTGATCCCCACTCCTCACCTACCCTCTTGCCATAGAAAGGCAATGTTTAACTCATTTTCTACTTTAGGAAAAGTAGCTTCCTTTTTAAACAAGAAGTCAATTTCTGAGGCAGCTCTTGTCATATTGGCTCCATATTGTTACTTGTCTGTGTGGATTGAAGAAATCTAAAGGAGCTTTTCTCAAACTTAGTGGACCTCTGAGTCATTCAGACCTTGGAAAATGAAAAACTGAGCAAGATTAAAGAAAATCAGAACCCCCTCCAGGACTAACACAAACTATGACTATGCTATTTATTGTTCCCTTGTAACGAACACTCCCCGTTATGTGACCCTTTAGATTAACAGTATGATGAGATGTGTACATGTGCTTGATCAGCTCAGTCTGTGGCGCCGTATGTTCATTCATCACGTGTCCCAGTCCAGCTCTCTGCAGGCGATTCGGACCAGTCTGAGCTCCAGCTCGAAGGCGTCGGGCCGCTCCTGAGGGTTGGCCGATAGCATCTCCCTGATCAGCTGCTTCATGTGGCTGTTCATGCTCTTTTTCCTGGCGGGGATCAGCAGCTCCATCTTTGGGTTCTCCAGCAGGGCCTCCCCTAACGGGACAATCTCTGTGCCCTGCTGCACGTAGCTCCCCAGCAGCTCCTTCTGAGTCTCCACGTCCACAAAGGTGATGCGCTCCACCATAGCCCAGATAATCACCCCCAGGGCGAAGATATCTGCCTTGGCCGTGTAGTGTCCCTCCCACACCTCAGGGGCCATGTAGAAGTCTGTTCCACAGGCTGTGGACAGGAAGCACTTGTTGACGCTCGCCGGCTCCTCAGGGTTGAGCCCGGAGGTGGAGCACACTTTACTCAGGCCGAAGTCGGCCACTTTGAGGGTGGGTTCACAGGAGCCGGTGGGCGTGCAGGCCTGGGAGATGAGGATGTTGTCGGGTTTGAGGTCTCGGTGGATGATCTGGTTGCGGTGCAGGAAGGCCAGCGCACTTCCCAGCTGCAACATGAAGCTGGTGTTGGTCTTACGGCTGGGCTTTCGAGACAGAAGGTAGGCGTTCATGTCACCTCCGTCACAGAAGTCAGTGACGAACCACAGGTAGTAGGCACAGCAGGGGTCGAACGTGATCTCCCCCTTCAGAGACGTCTCCACCAGCTGCGGTAAGAACACAAAAGAGGAAAAGAGAGGAAAAGAGACAGTCAGGAGAGGAGTCAAAGTCCACAAACTCATCATCTTTCCTTTACACACAGTTACACCTGTTAAGACTGAAATGCACCATGTTCACCTTCCTGCCTTGGATTAAAAAACCATCTAACCTTGAACCAAACGCTGGGACTTTTAAAGAGAGCAGAGCAGAGAAGAGCTCTTTGGAAGAACACAGTGTGCTTTGACTGCCTGCAGTGAGTCTGCTCTTTTACAGTCAAATGCACAGTACTTACTGTTTATGCTCTCACTAATGTTTTAACTGTTAAACTGCGAGCTTCAGCCACAGTAGTCAGAGCGAGACAGAAAAAAAGGCTTTTGCAGTTTAAATACTGAGTTTTCTGTGCACGTGAAGCCAGTAAGGAAGTGTTTGACGAGATAATGTCACAAATAGCATTTAGTATGAGCAGAAAAAGGATCAAGAGCAGAGATGAAGGAGAAACCTCAACACGATGTTGAAGATTTCAGGACTTGTGACTGTAATGAGCAAGAGAACGAGGATGTGAAGTCAAAAGACAAAATGAAAAATGTGTTGTAAACTACAGACAAAGATTAAAGAACCTTGCAAAATAATATCGAGTTTATATCGATGGGAGAAAAGATTTATTTCATGGTACTTTAACACTGAGGCAGTGTCACTGCTATTTCTCTTATTCAGTGCTGTGAACTGAATATCCATATCCTATCAAACAGTGCATCTCTTACTAATCAAATGGGTGATTTGTGCAGCACAGGCTGTCAGGATCTGCTGCTACGCCACAGTTCATCCTCATTCTTGGTTGCAATAATTATTGTGTTGCAATTAACTAACGCATTTTGAGTGAAGCACGCAAGCTGTCGCTCTACTTAACAACTGGGAGAGGCTAAGGTTGTGAGAATCAAAAAGCAAAGTGATGGAGGATAAAAAAGGAGTGCCCAGTGACGCATCACAAGAGTGTGGCCAGGACAGGAACAGTGTCTTCTCCCATGAATGCAAGTGGGGCAATCGGGGTGGAAAATGATCGAGGAAGCATTTGCTTATTTTTCTTGTTATACACAGTGCGGGAATCATAACCCAGCCTTTTATCTTGTCTCCATGTGGGGGTCTCTGTTGTTAAAACAATATAAGCAGGTCTTAACCTGTGAGGAGCTCCTTCCACAGGGTGGGCCATACATTTCCATACAAAGGAAAAATAAACATTTTGTTGGACAACCACTTTTATTCATTTAATGAGCTCCATATGATTATGTGTTTCTACTGTTGATGAACTTGTATCAGCACAGTCGAAGTTATGCTTGTAATGACATTAAAAGACATACATCATAGATTTTCCTATGTATGGAAACTTATGGCCCACCCTGTATAAATGACGCCTGAATATCACTTTGTTACACTTTTTTCCTGAAATGTTCCACTCAACCTGACATTGTTTCAACATGATCAAAGTGAGATCTATTGTTTTACAATTAGGAAAATGCAAACTTACAGTGGCAGCAGCCACCTACACATGACTTTCAAAACAGTGTAATGATACAACACTTTAATGGCTGCATTAACAGGAAGTGTGAACTAAAGGACTGTTCTTCCCTCTTTTACCTGCAGAGCCTGTGACAGGTGCTTCAAGTCATCAGACACAAGGGTCAAAGAGCAACCAGAGGGAGTCTTGTTTTATTCTGTGAGAGTGTCCTTCATGTTTTGTTTTCTATACTTCAGTGGCTCTTGTACATCTCTTTGGAGTGTAGAGTCTGAACAGAGAGCAGGTTTCAACGCTCCAGCACCCTCTGAGGGGGCAGAAATCAAACTCGAAGAATAACTCAGCTTGTTTCAGGACTTTCAGCAGCAAAGACTGAGGCTGAATGATTCCCTTCAGTGCATAAGAATATCATCATCAATTTAAAACGAAGACACTGAAGGTGCTGAGTGACATCTGCATGAACAAGAATTAAAACGGAAAAAGGATTAACTCTTCAGATTGATGATTATGTCTCAGGCCCGGTCAGCTTCATTTTTACTGATGCGCTGTGAAAAATCTCTGCAGTGTGAAGAGAAGAAAATGTCACTCATAACTTAACAAGCAAGGTTGCTCCGGCTTTGTATTCATCACATGTCGTCTCCCGTCTTCCTCTGTGGGCCATTTTTTAAATCAGAGCAGAGCGAGAGGCCTCTCATCTTTAATATCTGCTGCAGGAAGAGAGTTCATTTAATCTCTCTCTTTGACAGCAGACCACAAACCTGTGAGCTTCATCCATCTCATGTTGAATTAAGATTAATCTCAGACAGAGCTCTTCAGTTTGATAGATGGTGTTTGGTATTAAATATAAAAAAAGCAACAGGTTATGAAAAGGAAACATGAAACAGTATGACAAAATGTCCCAAGACAAATTCATTTGAATGAAGCTGAAATTAAACATTGAGAGTTTGAAGAATAAAATATGGACAGTTAAAAGTAAATAAGGGTTAAAGTTTTAAGAAATATTTTAGTTTGAGACTTTGTATGGATGTTGAATTGCTTTTAGAGACCAAATGTCAAATATAATGTAAAGGACTGGAATCAAAACACTCTACTTTATGCACATCCTCAGGGCAGGAGTCAAATCATTGACTTATTAAATATATTCATTAACTGTTAATTTAGATTGATAGTAAAAGCAAAAATCATGGTTGAAATCAGCTGGCACTTCAACCTGGCACTTTTCAGGACTGCCAGACAGATAAAGTCCTGAATACTGAAGAATTCTCGCACTTTTCACTCCAATGATGTGTCCCCCTGTTCATGTTGGACTGTAAAACCTCAAACATGTTGACTCCTGGCCTGGTTGTGCTCCTTACGTTGGTTGTTGTATAGTCAAGTTGAATACTTTCTCGCCCTTGACACAGCTTGTTTCAGGGTTTTTTTTTGTTTTTTAAGTCACTGGCTCCACTTGACTGTTCTCTGTCCACGACTTCCTGTCCAGCTTGATCTGCTTTTTGTAAAGTGACGTGTCACAGCGCCAGCATCTGGCAAAAATACCTTCTGTACTTGATCAAGAGAGCTGGGACACAATAAAGTGCAGCCAGTGTGAGAAACCTCTCAGATTTGGAGAAGGAGCTGGTGTGATTTAATCGTAAGTGTTAAAGATCAAGGCAATTGTCAACTCAGCCTCACAGAGCCTGATTATGCCAGAGTCTCAGTCTTAACACAATCACCAAGGATCAGATGTCAAGCAGTTGACACAAATAACAACTGAGGTCCAGAGACTGTAAACCTTTTTCCACCAGTCTGCAAACATGTTGATTCAGCTGTAAACAGACATTTGGGCTCTAATAGAGATAACTTGGCTTTGGAGCCAGCCTCAAGTGGACACTTGAGAGGAGACAATTTTGTATTTTAGCACCTGAGGTTGTTACCCAGTATTGAGTTGAAGCCAAAGCAGAAATGTTTGTATTGTTAAATTCATACTGCTGGCTCTTATGGAAATAGCAAAAGCCGTTAAAATGTTTGGGAAAACAGTAGATGTCATTTGGAGCAGGTTAAATCCAACATGAAAGCTTCTGCTCTATGGGCAGCACATATGCTCCGAATATGTTTTGTAGGCAGATCCTGGTAGAAGCTGGTAGAAGCCCCGCTGTAAACAAAAGCCTGCAAACTGTTTGACACGCCGGCAGCCAGAGAATCCACTGCCCGAGAAGAATGGATGCAAATTATCCCACAGTTGGTGCAGTCAGATAATTCTGCCCCATTATCATGTGTTCTTCTGAAAGCACGTACTGGAACATTACAGCGCAATAAAAAAAGAGCTGGAATAAAAGAGACTCTGGGAAAGTGTCCAATGCTAGCGCTGCAGAAAGCTGAATGAACGGTGTGACAATAGCTCAGCGTGCTGCTGAGAGACTATAATCAGGCACCGGGAGAGCGCCTGTGTGCCCGCCGTCAGACAGCGGGGAGGTACTGCGACATGACAGGCTGCAGACAGGTTGACTGGGGAGGGGAGAGGAGGAGAGGCCCCCTACCTCAACCTGACAACACGTTCATGCGACTGTGAGGACAGGGACGCAGCCAGAAACATCCAGCTACCTCTGCTAATGCAGACACTCAGAGATATCCAGGTTTCTGCTGCTTTCTTTCTCACCCAGGTGCTGAGATTCTGCTCCTTCATTTCTACAGTCTTAAACACTTCAGGGTGCACAGAAACAACACACATGCAGCTGGATACTCTCTCTGCAACAGTGGAAAAATTCCCAGATTTAATGCGCACTTAACTTTCTGGGTCTATAATGTCAAACAGATGATACGATAACAAAATCAGCAGCAGATGTAAAACAAAAATGTCAGTTCTTTCTTTGTTCCGAGTCAGAATATCCTGATTCACTTCATCAATCAAAAACTATTATTCCCTGATGTATTCTACATCTTGTCAGACACATGAGGCCAACATGCTGAGAAGAAAAGTTGGTTTCTTCTCCAGGCTTGAGTCCACAGCTTTGTGGCTCTGGACAGAAATGTTGGCAAATCAATAGATATTGAGAAGTTCTGCAGCTGGCTGGAGTCTAAAGCAAACCCATGGCATTTCAAAAAAATAAACAAAAAATGCTAAGTGGAGCTGGAGTGAGAGAAATCCCAGGAAAGTGTGGCTTGGTCAGCTAAGGATCAAAAATCATCACTTTGCTATTTTGTAAGTCAGCTGAGCAAGTTATTGACATTCCAGTTATTGTTGGCAGGGAATGATGGTCATATGTTGAGTCTAAACGGAAGAACAGTCAGCTGCCACTGGGCAGGGCTGAAGCGTCAGTTCATGGCTAATGCTATGATGCTTTATCACTCTATTTCCTGGATGTAAACAAGCAAAGACGACAATATTTTTTTGTGTAGCAAAGTTTTTGGATACTAGGGCTGCACAATATTGGGACAAAAAGGTTATGCCAATATTTTTCTTTCCTGTGTTATATTGTGATATTCATTGTTCATCTGTTTTTTTTTTTAAGTTTACTTCTTCAACCTGTTCAGTTGCATTCTCCCTGACTCTCCCTGAAGTGATGTTTACAGACCATCAGACAAAGTTGAATGCACAGATCTGGAAGCTGCTGCCAAGCAATAAGCAAACAGTCAGATTGTCTAAATCCCTGCTCCACTCACATTCACCACTCCCTCTCTCTCAATCACTCGACCACTCACACTGTACGTCACTCTGCCTGACCCTGATAACAGGAAGTGAGATGACAAAGCACTAAGAAGGTGAAATAACTGTGGGAGTTGTCACATGTTCTGTGGTAAAATATATAAATGGATGCTCATTAAGATCTATTAGTAATGTGATCGGGCATAGACAGGCTACAGAAACCTGATTGAAAGGCTCAAACATATAGCGATATCTTATTTACCTGGCGATATGAATATTGCACATACACATATTGTGATGATAATTCTGAAATGATGTTTTGTACAGCTCTAGTCAATACACTGATCTAGTAAATGGAGATAGTTGTACATAAGCTATGTCTGGTTGAACTGACTGGTATCATTCCACCAGGAGCCTGCACAAGCTTGAGCACTTTAACCTGCAAGGAGGAGGAGTGGAGGCTTCTGGAGCTAGTTCTGCTAATTTTAGCCAAACACAGCAAACCAGTTTGACACTGTTTACAAGCAACCTGGTGTTTAAGTGTGTTCCTAAAAACTGTGCTCCATCTCCTCTTCTGTTTTGTTAGACTGGATTTATGTTCCGATTTAAGGGGTCAGGAAACTGTTATGAGGTTACAGTAAACTAGAGTCAAGTGTGATCTATGAAATGTCTCACGTTCTATCAGCCATGTCTGTTGACTCTAAATATCACTGAAATATCACGTGAACATATTTGTCATTCAGTGTGAGTGTCTGTATTCTACATTGCAACAGAAAATCCTTTTGAGCGCCAAATTTATGAATCTCTCTTGTTCTTTACGAGTATTTCATGAATCTCTGTGATATGCCAATCTCGTGGAAAGCACAACTGTATTTGGAAAAATTCTTGGTCCATTCCAGCCTGACTCCTCTCCAAGTGTCTCAGTTATCATTTCTGGGACACATCCTCACGGCCAGACGATAACAGAGATATTTTGTTTAATAATACTCAGTCTATTCAGGGATTTACAGAGCTTGTATTGGCAGCCTGAGGAAATTGTGTTCTGTGTTTTTCTTCTGGCTTCGTGTTGGACGTTGACACACCTTTATCTTCAATCATAACCAAACATTACTGCTTGCTGTAATTAATACTTGACGGGCTGGTTTAACCTCCATTACTACACAGTGTCAAAGCTTATCTAAATGTCTTTAGCTTCGACTTTCTGTTTACCAAAAGAACAGCAGTAAGACTGTGGCAATTTTGTAAGCATTAGGAGCATAGCAGGGGTTTGGAAAATTTGGCAGTTTGCTTATAGTTAATATCACATAAGTTGCTTAATTTAACACTTTCAGGGCTAAAGGCAGCAGCTTCCAGATCTGTGTGTTCAGCTTTGTCTTCAGTCACAACAAGCTCTCAGTTTGTTTTTGAGATCTAAGTTTGGATCTCTGGATGGCTCATTTCATTTTTTGATGTCACGCCCTCCTGCCCACGCCATATGATTTGATGAGCTTCCAAACTGAAACAGTTGTAGTTTCATGTCCAAGTAACTAGTTGCTCAAAGTTTGCTTTGCTTCCTGCAGAAATTTTTCTTTTTCTCTCTTTTAAGGCAGGCCTTCTTCACAAAATGCATTGTTCTTGCTCTAGAAATGTCTCTTAATTTTTACTGATTCAAGTCTCTGGAAAAAGATTATTCAAGTCTACAAAAATGCTAAATGCAAGAGGAGGACAAACTGTGAGCCAAAGCACATCTGCTCAGTCTGTGAGCTCCCACTGGCTCTGGTGCTAGAGAGGCACAGCAAGTTAACATATTTATCAAATATTCCTGTAACATAATTTGGTAATGGAGGGAAACTGAAATGATGAACCTCTGTGCAGGAGCACGTTGTTAAAAAGTCTGACCAGATGTGAGAACAACCACTTACAGGAAATATTAGAGCTCAATCTCAACATAATAAGGACTCTTACAGCAAATGTAAATGTTCACGGAGGTAGAGAGACACAGAGACAATTTGGTGTTCCTCTGTTATCATCAATTCACAGAGAAATAAGCTGCACAGAGTGAAGCAGTAAACTATAAAAAATATCCAATATCATGTTTTCTCAATATCGTGTAGCTTTTCTATGAACACCATCATCAACACTTTTGTTCTCCAAATAAATAAATAAAATCTGAAAACACTGAAGGTAGCCTCCTCAGTGTGGCTGTTAACATTGTCCTGAATGACAAAACCTTTGCAATGACATCCTCCTCATCCTCAGTGACTGCTCCCATCTGCAGTAATCAGACCATTTATTTCTGCAGACAGCCAATATCACTGTATACCTGCACTCATGCAAACATTATTTTGATTCTGATCACATGGTGGCCTAACTGGACTGATAACAGTGGGATTGCTCTGAGATTAAAGCATGTGTAACCAACCACAGTGAATCCAACAGCACTAGATTCACTAAGTCTTAGCTTTATATGCAGGCTTTTATTTTGAAGGAGCCAAAGGAAGTGTTGAGAATGGCAGATGAATTACCTTTACAGAGTTATCTTTTCTATACCACTCAACAGACGCCAACAAATTAAATATTTAAAGAGTGCTTATCCAGCCTACTCATGACAGCAGCACTTATATCCTGTGTTTACTGTCTTTACGGCCTAATATGAGTCACAGCAGGTTTACTGTTCGACCACAGAGCACACCCTGAACCACTTCATCCTGCAAACTCACCTCCAGGTAGAGAGGAGAGCTGGAGCCGTGGTTCATCCTCTGGGCCAGCTGGTCCCGCTGCAGGATACACTCCTCCAGGTGGATGACGTTTGGGTGCTGGCTTTGGATGCTGCTGAGGGCCCAGAACTCCCGCAGGGCCAGCTCCACATTCTCTGGAGAGTGGCAGCGGATCTTTTTCACCGCCACCCGGGCCCCTGTGCGCTTCACCACTGCCTCATAGACCACGCCGTAACTGCCGCGCCCCACCTCCTGGATGAGCTCGTACTTCGGCTGGCTGCTTACCATCCTAGTCCTCACTGCAGACGAAGAACAAGGGGTCAGATTTGTAACTTCTTACAACATTACTGTTTATTTTACACTTTTGCGAAGCCCTCAGAGGCAGAGCTCCGACTTTTACAGGAGCAAAATAATTCATTTTTAAGTAGAAACATGGGAAATGCCAACATGACCTCAAATAATAAAAGACAGGTGTGATGTGAGGACTATGAGATAGCACTCAAGATCAAAAACACTGGCTAAATATCTGCCTGAAAGCTCAAAAATAATCTTAAAAATCTGCTTTAAATATCTACATCATGAACAAGCAAAGGCTGCATCTCTAATCTGTGAGTGTGTATAAATGTAGAACAAAAGGGTGAACTATGCCACAGCCTATAGGTCTGCCCAATTATTCACGCATTCTGGTTTTCAATACATGCATGGAGTAGAGAGAGGACATCATCCAGACAGAAACCAACACTCAGCTGACAGAACTGGCTCAAATGTTTAGAGGACTCTGTTGTTTTGGAGAAACTTGGAGACATTTTGAGTGGAACGGTTTCTGGAGTTCTAAAGGTCATATTTTCTTTTTATCCTAATCATATCTGGTTACGTTTCAGTTTAGTGTCATCATATAGTATCTCAAGGATTGCGTAGGAGAGCACATGTTTTGTTTAATTCATTTTTACTTCGATAGTGGAAGAGTTTTGTTAAATATGCAAATAGACACACTTTTTTGAAGAGGGGTAGGGGTTGTTTCCCTTTTTTTAATCTCTTTTCTGTCACTCTGGTATCCCTATGATAGCTTTACATGGTTTATACCCGAGAAAGAATTTTAAAAAAAAAAGTTTTAATCTCACTCATGTGTTTCAGAAAACCCTTATTTCAGCCTCTGTCCAAACCACTTTGCTTTTGCCGCTGTCTCTTTAAGGCTCCCTGCTCCACAGACCCCCTTCACTTTGATTGGCCCACCCTGTGGGGGTAGAGCTATAGGCAGATCTTGGTGTTTGAGGTCTGCCTGTTCAATTTGTCATAAACAAAGATCCTTATGTGATGACCTCATCATTTCAGTAAGTCTTGTGGAGATCTCATGCAACAGGACTGCGTGTTATGATCAGTTTACAGACAAGTTCAGGGATTCAAAGATTTCTACAACATATGAACAGTAACATATAAAAAAATTGCACATGTTTATCTGAACATCCAGCATTGTTACTTTATATCCATGTTTATAAAAAGGGAAAGTAAAATACCCCCTCTCTAATTGTTGACCTTGGGTACCAAACCCTTGTGTAGCAAGCAGCATATGTAAGCCTCTTAAACTTCAAGATTACAAAGAGGATGTTCTGGAAAAGACTAAATTTCAAGATGTTTGAGAGGATAGTTAGGGGTGCAGATGGCCAAGCAGTCTAGTTGCGTCCCATGACGTTCGTCCTTGAGCGGGTAGCCCAGCCTGCGGCCTGTTTCCCGCATGTCATTTTCCACTCTCGCCCCTTTTCCTATTCTATCCACTGTCTTCCCCTATCTCAATTAAGGCACAAAAAGCCTTTTTTTTAAAAAAAGATGTTTAAATTTTCATTCACCAACTTGTCCAAAAGGTTAACACAGTTCTCAGCAAGTAATGATAGTTCATGGCTTTCAATTAATTTTAGTGGAACAGACAGACATTCCTCAGACTCTGCTGCCTTCCTCTCACAGGAGAAATAAAAGTCACTTCTGCACAAACAAAAGTGGGCGACAGAACACTGGACTGAGTTAAACAGGTTTAAGACACTTTATATGCCGGATGCACTGGCAAATATTTAGACCCAGTTGCACTGTCTCTTCCAACTTTTATGTTTGTATGAACTTTTTTTGTATTAATTAATGAACAGTTTCATTTTTAGATGGCAGAGGCAACTTTCACTCAAGTGTTTCAGCTGTCCGGTATCACTTCCATAAAGTGGGAACATTGGACGCTCTCCTCCTCGTCATTTTAATCCGGGATGTGAATGGGCATTCCTCCTCTGCGACGTTGAAAGGATAATTGAACTTGATGACCGTTTCATTCTCCTCCTTTGAGCGATAACTTGGTGCCCCTGTGCACCAGGGCCTGAAATCCCCCCACCCTCCACGCTTCACATAGGAGAGATCTGGGGGGATGGTACATGCAGGCCTTTTTCTCAGCCCTGACAACTGTCCAAATTTTACCTCCTTTTGATTTATTCTTCTCAAAGTTAAAAATCAGAGTTTCTACAGTTTACAACGTCTGACTTTTACAACTCTCAAACATCACAGGGACGGTCTTTTCCACATGAAACGCATTATGTTCCTGCAGCTAGACGACCAGCACACAGTGAGCTACAACACAAGGAACAAACTGGTTTCTATCACTAAATTAATGTGATGCAATTGTTGCACTTTGTAATCTGTTCATGCCAAATTTCAGAAAGGGTGTGGTGGACACAACAATGCTGGGATGTCAGTGTAAGAGCTGACAGTGAACTTTAAAAAGCAATCAAACAGGTATCAGGCTGGCACTCAAAAATGACTTCAGATTAGAACCTCACATTTTCCACTGATCTGTGCTCTTGAATGACTTCAGTTTCTTAACCTTATTTTCTGTCAGATCACCACACACTCACCCTCTTTGTTCATCAACTCTTTTTACTGAATCAAACAGCCCTTCAAAGACATTCAGAATCACATCATCTTATCTGAACTCTTTCCTGAGTAGTTTGTCTCTCAATGGGAAGGTTGAGGGTTCAATCTCAGTTCCTGTGGTCACATGGAAAAGCGTCCCTGAGAAAGAACACAGTGAAGCCCAAAAAGCTCTTAATGATGGGCAGCTGTGTGTGGACGTGTATGAATGAGATTAGCTTCTATTAATGGTCCTCTAATGTAACCGTCTGTACCATCAGTGTGTGAATGTGGTGAACATAACTAGAAGTGTACAGCCTTTAAAAGGGGTCAGAGAGACCAGAAAACACAACATCAGTAAAGGTCAACTAGGGCTGGGTGATGTGGCAAAAAATATATATATAATCAGGATATATTTTTCATATCATCTGATCTCGACTAGCATTTCTTTTACATTATTTTTAAACTGCTAGTTTTGAAGCGTCCGTACTGAAAGCTAAAGAAACTACAGATTAGTTCGACATTTTATTAACAGCAAAAAATTTTTGCAGGTATACAAGAGCCAAATTGCCTCTCAAGAACAATGAATACTCCTTAAAATGGAAACATTATCATTATCAAAAAGGAATTGCACTAGTAATTATTTTTCTTATCTTTGAATGTTGCCCATTTTTGATAGCTGCTCGACTTACAAACAGAAGGGGAGCAGGGAAAGGTCGCCTCTGATTGACTGTTACTACGAACATTTTTGTCCCGTTTGATTGGTTTAATATTCTCAAAGCTGATCATCGTAATCAATCTGTAACTCATCACAATCATAAAATCGCCCAGCCCTAGCTTCACTTTACCATTATTCCAGCAGGTGACTCACAAACAGACTACCCTCTGAGGATGGAGCATTTTACCACCATGGAAACCTAAAGTAAAACTACATCAGCAGCAACCATCCATCCATCCATCCATCCATCCATACATCCATCCATCCATCTATCTCTACTCTTTTCCCTTCAGCGTCAAAGGGCTGGAGGCTATCCCAGCTGTTTTTGACAGACAACCAGTCACACTCACACCAAAGGCAATTTATGGTGACAGATCAACCTGATGAGCATGATTTTGAACTGTGGAAGGCACGTGGAGAAAACCCATGCATGCAACTCCACACAGAAAAGCTCCTGACCAAGTGAGGACTCCAACCAGGAACCTTCTCAAAGTTAGGTCACAGAGTTCAGGAAGGTTCAAACTTAACACGAGCACCTGAATAAACAGGAGGGACACAGTAAGAAACTCTGGAACTCTGGAAGTGCTAAATCTAAAGCTTGAAGCTGCTTCTGGAAGTAGTAGAAACACACCTAGCCAAAAAGACAATTTCACAGCACAAGTCCACATGTTTACAGCCTGGGTCCAAAAGTAACTTTAGAATGAATCACTTGAAAGTTTTTTTTTTTTTTTTATATAGCTCAGCAGATTGGAAGATATTAAGAAAACCAGTTTACCCAATCAGAGGCAAAGCTCTGCTGAATAACTAACAGGTGTCTTATAGCTGTCAGTGTGGAGGCTCAAAACATGTCTCATTTCCAATTTGCTTCAAAACTCAGTATCAGAAACAAACAAGTGATGTCACAGAATCCATTTGTTACTTCTACAACTATTATGGTCTGCGCTCATTCTCTCATCACCTGCAGAGAAAGTGTCATGAACTGCTGGTGGTAAAAACTCTGAGGTGGACAACAGTGAAAGATTGTCACAGATTGAAGACGGTGAATCTTTCCAATGATTTACATGTTTTCTCTGATTTGGCATCAAGGAAAAAAAAACCTCATACAACTCTTTTCTCCCTGTTCTCTTCTTTTTTCATCCCAATCCAGACTAACAGTTTTGCCCTGAAAAGCCAACATTGTTTTCCCTTTTCCACCGTCACAGTGAAATCATTCCCCAACCACAAAATCAATGACACTTTTGTCTGAAAAACACATGTTCAGTGAAAATTCCCCAAGACTGTTTATCACACTCTAAAACACACACAGATAATCCCCTGAAGTTAACATGAGGGTGTAACTGAAACACTCACACACACTGCCTTCATCAGGGGGCAAATGTGTGTGATGTTGAATGATTGATATGTTATTGTTGTTGAGAGTGAAGCACAATTTTAGGTTTCAAACATGACTGTTAGCTCTTGTTTCTCTCTATGGTCAATTATGGTTGAACCAATCAGACGACCTTCATCCCAACACGACCAGCTCCTCAGATGTACAGGATATTTACAGGGACCTCTATTCAAACTAACTAAAAACAAACCAACTTAAGAAGCAGGAAGCAACCAACCTGTCCACATGACACCAGGTTTCACAAATTCATATCTGTTAAAAGGTCATGTTTACTTCACAGCAGTCTGTCGTGCTCCAGAAACTGCTTCACCACCAACAGCGTACTCTAAACAGATCAATCTGAAAAACAGGAAGTGTGTAAGAAATGAGATCTGACCACAAGAGGTCAAATGGCTCGTGTCAGTCTCACATATCCTTCAGATGAGGTTACATAATCCTGATCTACCTGCCAGACCAGAAACAGCACTGAGGCTGCAACCACTGTTTTCAAAAGTGAATTTCATAATCAGGCCAATGACTTTCTCACTATCAGTTCATTGGATTAAAACATGCGAGCTGGACTTTTACACGTGGAAGAAATCAAGAGTGAACAGAGAAAACAAAGAGCTATTGAAATTTATCAGCATGAAAAGACTTGATTATTTCGACGAATAATAATTTGATCAACAATCACCTGCCAACAGTGACATTTCTTTGTTGTAGGCTTTCAGTATGAGACAGATAACGGAAAAAATACTCAGAATTGGAGTGTTTGTCATTTTCTGTCTTGAGAAAGAGCACATTAGTATTTTTTGCTTATTTACTGTTCATATTTTGGAAATTACTCACAGCGAACAATTACTTTTATTAAAAAGACACAAACAATTACAAAGAAGGAAAGGTTTTAATCTGAGTACCTTATTTTTCTAGTATGAACAGAAAATCTCATCAGGAGTAGGGACATGGATGTGAAGCAAAAACATAACATCATTGTTACCAGGAACTATTCAACAGTTGTTCTAATTATAAAACCTGAAATTTAAGTCTGTGTAGTTTTCCTACATCATTCATGTTACCACACCTGCTTCAACCAACACCTGGCAAAGACGCTTTATTTGTCTTCTCTCATTACCTGCATGTAGGTAAACAGCTCCCAGATGTGGCTGTGGCCTTTCTAGATGAAAATAATGGATTACAGCCTCATTTATTATTTTATCTCCTATGATTTTTTGGGGAAATCATGACTCATCCATTATTTATGCAAGTCCTGTTTTGTGCAAAAGCCCCAGGCTCTAGTTTCCTCAGTAAAATGGAATAATTTGTTTCACGACTTTGAAAAAAATGTAATAAAACCTTTATCAATCACTAAAGTTAACTTCAAAAAAAAAAAAAAAAAACTAGTCACAGAAAAACAGTCTCAGTAACACTGATGGAGGCCCCCATCATTTTCTAATTTAAAGAGGTTCAGTCAACCTAAAATTGCATGAAGACCACACCCCCTGTGGGTAATTCCAGCACACTAAGTCTGCAAACATGTTCACTACAGAAAGGGAGCAACAAAGCCTCAAAAAGTCAACACGAGAGTCTCACACGTTACAGTCTGACAGTGGGACAGCCCAAATCTCTCACAGACTTTAGGGTAGAAAGTGTGTAAGTGTGGACATTGTGGGCCTTAGAACAGCATCCCAAGGAGTGAAACAGCATGTAAGCCCTTCATCCCTCACCGCCCCCTGTGCCCACTTACTGATCAAGTATGACAACCAAACAAGTCATAACAAAACCTTGTGACTCCTCTGACAGCTCCCACTTTTATTGAATTCATAAATATTGCAAAAATCACCACCATGATGCTTCAAACACTGTCTACTATTCTAGTTCACAGGCACAATCATGAAGAAACTACACTGAAGTTGGGGAATCACCTGGTGGTTCTGCTTTCACTGTGAGTGTGTAGTTGACTGCCAGAAATTTCTGATCTACTAGAAAAGGTGAAGCTGATGATCAGGCTGTGACTCTAAAATCAGTCATTGAGGTGACCATATAAATATATATATATATATATATATATATATATATATAGTATAGTTTCAATTGAGTTTGTTGCAAACACAAGAGTAGCTAGGGAGAGTGACACTGATATCAAGTCTTTACAGGCACAGTGTGTATTATTATTAAGAATATTTGATAGTTTCATCTCTTATTCCAATGGAAAATCATTTTCATCTAACTTTTAATTGATATAAATAGTATGGTAGATGTTGCTTCGTGTTGCTGGCAGTTTTCATACAATCCTTGTCTTGGTGTTGAAACAATTCCCAATTTGTTTGCATTTTTTCTGGTAGCTTACTGACAGTTTTATTCTGGTATTGTGACAGCTGGAGTATTTACAAGCAGATGTTTGACACTATGACAGCATTTTTGTTTTATCAAGAGCAGTGACAGGCTGATTTAAGGATTTTGTTCTTTCTGTATCCACCCTCTCTCCTTTTCCTGCCTTGTCTGAGTATATTAAAGAAACAGCTTTAATAACAACATATTTGCTTTTGTTTATAATTTGTTAAATACTATGTAACTGGGGATAATGTAATATTCTCCCTGACAGAAATGAACCCAGGAGTGACAGAGTGATTGGCAGCATGCTAACAGGCTAATTAGACATGCAGTCGCCTGATTGGCTAAGGGCAGCTAACAGCTCTGTGGCCTGTGGTGGGTGAGCTAACGTTAGCTAATCACGTTAACAGCAGCAGCAGCAGCAGCTAACAAAGAGTCCAGCTCCTCTCTGCTCACTCTGTCTGTCTGTCTGCGTCTGCCTTATATAAGGAAAACCTCAAACAAGGCCACTCATCTGAGGCTCAGCTCACGCCGGGGGCATGCACGCGGAGTGCGCGATAAGGACAGAGTATTGACAGCTTATTGTCCTGTGTGTGCGTGTGTCTCCCCGTGTGTGTGTGTGTGTGTGTGTGTGTGTGTGTGTGTGTGTGTGTGTCATACAAATAGCCAGATTCCCTACAGCTCACACACACAGACTCACACCTGCGAGACAAGTAGATAAGTGGCCCCAGCAGAGGAGACAGCGGTGTAAGAGTGTAAAGGGCTGAAAATGTGAGGCTGTAAGTTGTGATCTGGTCGCACTCACCTTTAAATCGTAGCTCAGAGCTTCATTTGTTGTCTTCCTCACTCTCCCTGGCAGCCATTACCGCCGCACACGTTCAGCTCGCGCAGTCAGCTCGAGGAGGTTTAGTCAAACACTGGACGTGAGCGCGTGCAGCTGCTGTGCCGTGCAGCGCAGAGGTGGCCACCATGACACAGCTTCCGGTTTCACTTTTCAAAGTAAAGCCCCGCTTTGTATGGTGCTCACATCATGACTCAGAACAACTTTGTTGATCCCCGTGGGAACATACGGTCACATTAAAGCCAGGGTGACCACACTCTTATAGCC
The DNA here is from genome assembly GCA_008086565.1 of Thalassoma bifasciatum. Taxonomy (NCBI): domain Eukaryota; kingdom Metazoa; phylum Chordata; class Actinopteri; order Labriformes; family Labridae; genus Thalassoma; species Thalassoma bifasciatum. Next base: position 48,707 of record RPOG01001932.1, read on the forward strand.
CAAAAGATGAGCCCCCACCCGGCTTCAAGGAGAAAATACCCAAAGATACTGACAGGGTCCATTCACTTTAATTCCTCATAAGAAGCTTCATAAACTACACTTTTACCCAAAAGACTCCTTCTCTGTTTGAGGGGAAAATTTCCAATGTAAACATAAATAATGTATTGAAGTCCATTCCGCCAGTTGAAATTATGGAAAATGAAAAACTAGATTTGCTAAGATTCTTTTCTTTTTCTTTTGCACATGTAAAGTCAAAATATTGATTTTCTTCATCTCAAAATTTCAAATTTTTATCACATAATTTTGACATTAATATGTGAAAGTTTTGACTTTATCTCAATATATTAGCTTTCTCTGACATACCTTTGACTTTGAGCTCAAAGTTATTACTTTTTCTCATAATTGAGACTCATCTCAAAATTTCGACATTTTTCTAAAACAGTTGACTTTTTATCTCAGAACTTGACTTTCCGTTTCATAACTTTGACTTTATGCCTCAATTTCTTTTTCTTTTTTTTCTCATGACCTTGACTTTTTAGCTAAAAATTATGACTCTCTATCGCAGGATTTTGACTTTTTCAATCAAAATTTCTGGTTTTTACCCAAAAATTATCAAGTAATTATGAAATTATTGAGATTAAAAACCTCGTTCATAAGGGATTCCTTGACAATTTAGTTGAAGAAGAGTAAACTAAAATTGAAAAGAATTCTGTCAGAAAAGATTTCAACCAGTTATTGACGATGCCTGACCTAAAAAGTGTAGCCTTTTGTTCATAGATTATCTTTGAGTTTTGTCCTTTACTTTTAGGTTTTATACCTTCAATCCCTACATTTGAGATATACAAAAATGTAATGTATGACATATTTTATCCAGTATTTTGACCCCTGCTAAGTCTCTTGAAACTGCATTTTTTAGTAGAAACCTAGTTTTCTGACCACATCTTTCCAGTTGAGGCAGCAGGTGTGAGGTGTGTAGGTGTTTACAGTTAATGTGGGACAGGGGTGAATGGCTTAATGTGTGAAAGAATAAAAACCACCATACAATAATGCAGATAGCTGCACTTTAATGCAGAACACTGTACTACCTAAAGAAAAATCATCCATTCAAAGACTGTCATCTGTATACAGTGTGATGCAATAAAAAAGACAGTGAAACAGAAATTGTTTGTTTTTTGGTATTTTATTTCTTGTTGTACTGCAGCACAAATCATCTCATTTGCAGGTTGAAAGTCTAGCAAAGTAAGAAGATAACCCATAATTTGAGACCTCATCACCAGTTTCAAAAAGGAGGCAGTATGTTAAGCAACATGTTTCGGGTGTGTCTGCTAAAGTTATGGTTTTCTAGTTTAACGATGTGAGTGAACGTCTTATTTATCATCACCTGAGTATTTCTCTATTTGTAAAAGAAGAATAAAAAGCATCTCTTTGGTTTAAGCACAGGAATCTCTCCCTCAATTGGCACCAACAGTAGGCACAAAAGTGCCTTGAAAATAGCAGAACATATTCATGAGGTAGCACTAAACAACTCTTAAATAAAAAAGTAAATAAAAAGTAATAAATACTCAAATATATAAATTAATTGAAAACATTTACATTAAATACTGTGCAGTTTTTTTGGACCTGCTGTTTTCAAGCTGTCCAACATCACACCTGAGGTAGACTTGTATAGATTTCTGACAAGACGAGTTTGGTCTCAGTCACACATTAGAAGAAATATAAACTACAAGAGAGAAGACAAAGCACAAAGACTGGGCCAAATTAAAGTATTAAACATGGTGGATTAGACCCCATTGAACTGTAGCATAGAGAGCATTATGAGGAACTCAAGCGCATAATGGAGGCGTAATGACCGTTAATGACGATCAATTCCACTGCTATTAAACATCTTGTGGGCTGTGCAATTATTTAGCTCAGGCTCCAGTCACCTTTAACACAAAACAGCTGATCTATTATTCTAATACTACCATGCAGACACATTGTGAAACCTTATAAATACACGTAGAAAACACACTGGATATATACAATCAAACATGGTCCCATGCTGTGTGTGTCACTTGATACCTGCTGTGTCATTTCTGAATAGATGCTCTGGTTTGGGTTGATTTTTTCATGTATTCAGTGATTTTATACATGATAAATAACTTATTCCTGCCACCATATAAGCACGGAATGAATCAATGTCTGTTATATTAAACATTTTGACTGTTTCCTCTTTGACTACCATGACTTTGCTAACAGAGAACCTGGTAGTGTTTAATCAATAAACCTGTACCTTCCTAAATCTAAAATTGTGACCAACTAACCAATTTGTAACATCACAGAGATGGTTAAATGTCAACTGTTGGTCTTAAATTTCTAAAATGACTTGAGTTCTTTGCATGGTGATCCATAAAGTTGCTGGTAGAGTTTTCCAAATAGCGGAATTTTAAACTTTGATTTAATGCAAGAGCAAATCAAACCATATCAATGCCTAATTTGATAGTTCAGAAAAAAAACCCTAACTTTTTGTTTTTCATCATCACACTGCAGTCAGTGCAGATTTAGAGAAATCAATTGAAATTTTGATGTTCTTATGAGCTCCTCTTCATCTTTCATTTCACTACTTGGTTTTCATTAGCAATACTCGCTTCCATTGCTTGATCTCTATGTAACTCGACCACTGTTGGTATCAGTTCGTCTTACAGCAGCTTTGTGTTGTAGAGCTGCCCTTTTATGTAATCTTTGGTATATCTAGATTCTATCCACATGAGCACATGAGAAATGAAAGTATTACAGTATTGAAAATTGTGACATTAGCAACAAATGTTTCATCAGGAAACCAACAGAGAATGCTTTCTGCACTACTCCTACATTTCTGTTGAGTTCTGAATGCCATTTGAGAAACAGTGCAGGCTAAATGGCTCAGTTTTAAATGTATGATTTGAGCTCATAATGGATAAAGTGAATGCACAGAGGCTGTTACTTAATCTGGGGCACAACAAATGGGCCCTGTAGCTCAGTTAGTTTGGTAAGTGGCTTTTCCAGTAAGCTGGTATACTGTAGACAATTCTCAAGATTCCCCTTGTATGGTAAGGTAAGATGACTGCTAACTGTTTATGATATCAGCCTAAGCCCCCAGACTGTTTCCCAAAATGTGAAACGTATTAACAGATGAATAAAACATTTTTGCAAAGACTTTTCTGTGAATATTACTCAAAGACATGAAAGCGAAACAATGCTGTGGCCCAGTGAGCAAGCTCACGAGTTAATAAAATCATTTGGGTGTTATGGAATAGGCATCTTGAATACATTTTTGAGCTACTTAAAAGCAATGTGAAACTTTTTCTGGAGTTATGCCATCAGAAAACAGGATGTTGTTCACTGCAGTAGCAGGTTGTTGGATTTTGTTGTTTTTGTTTTCTTGTAAATCAAAAAGTTTCTGCAGGCACACCCATCCATTATTTTTACTAACTATCCCTTGTGGGAAAACACAGCCTATTCCATCCGTCATTGGGCAAGAGGTTGGGAATATCCTGGACAGGTTGCCAGCCAGACAACCTTTCACCATCACACTCACATGTAATAGTAATTCAGTATGACTTCTTAGATGGATGAGCATGTTTTTGGACTATGGAAGGAAACTGGAGAAAACCTACGCATAAACAGGGAGAAGATACAAACTCCTCAGAGAAAGCCTTCTACCCAGTTGGGATTCAAACCAGGAACCTTCTTACTGTGAGGCAAGGTAACTATGCAGACAACTGCACCGCCGTACAGTACTTCTGCTACAACATGTTAGAGTTAATATCAAAGATCACAAAGGCAAAGTCCTGACTGAGGGGCTTACACGATTCCTCACCTACCAAATAATAAAAGAAAAGATGTTGGATTCTTCAGGTGGAAACGCTCAGATACAAGAACTTGGTTTCAAATCAATGCAATATTGAGGAATACAAATGCTGAACGAAGATGCCTTGTGAATTTGAATTATTCTCAAGAAGATCATGGTATTAGTTAGTATCTACATTTGTAAGTGAACCAGGTAGCTAACTGTTACTTGGCAAGAAGGGAACTATTATTTTGCAAAAGGGGAGCGCTTTGATGCAATCTGTCACCCAAACAATGGCAGAGTGCTTGTCTGCTAGAGGGCTCATTATCAGGTAAATCACAATGGTCATAAACCTATGCTACCAAGGAATACAGAAAAAACAGTTGCTTTTTTAGACACGATGCAAAAGGAGTTCAATGTGAGCTGGTCCTCTCCTGTCATCGTTTTTACAGAAAATGACAAAAACATGGCTCATTTGGCAGTCAACACCCAAGGCAGTTATAAGTTAAACATCTAAATACATTCTGACAGAATCTGAGTCAAAAGTTCTCCCTGAGTTCAAAATGAAATCTCTACATCACATCCACGCTAGCTGAGGTTACTGAGAAAGTAATTACATACACGAAACACTGACAGACTTTGTACTTGTCATTGGCAGAAAGAATTCAGAAAATCTGTGGGTATCTGAACGATAGAAAGGTATTACACAATCACAGCGCAGGATCAAAATAAAAATGTTCAAGCTGTCAAAAGTTCAGTTTGTCCTTCGGGGAGAACAACTCTGAATAAATAGTTCAGTATAAAAAGTTAACATCTATATACATTCAACCCCTCACTCCTGCTTCACCTTCAGTTTACAATAACTGAGTGAATGCTGTTTACCTGAAAACATCCCTGATATGTGTGAACATTCCCTTTGGATTTAATGTTTGCAGACAGTCTGCAGTACAATCAATACGGGTCTTGCATATAAAGTCAAATACTGAAATGGCAACTTGGTTATTAAGACAAAAACTTCACCACTAATGGAAACAAGTATCGTTCACATGGTATCAGAAATATTCTCATTTTCAGGGAAATGCTGCATTTGAAGCAGCTTTCATCAACTTCATTAAAAAGTGAAAGTTATGGCACTTATCTTGTCGTCACACTTAAATACCTGAGAAGTGTTTCCGATAAAGAGAAATATCTTTTTTCTTACATTCAAATGTTTGGATTGCTGACCTCATATTCAAAACTTGGCAAAATGATGTGAAACTGAATATTTGATCACCAATTTATGACAGTATTAGACCACTTTCTTGATAAAAAAAAAAGAGGTCAGATTTTGATATCCTTTAAATGTCTTATGAACGGTTTCCAATTCAAAGTAGTAACTTGTCTTGATAGTAATGTTATTAATGTTTTTGAATTTTGTATAAGGTTCACAGAGGCACAGAAGGGCCATATAACTGTGGCTACTCTTTGGCTGAATATTAACTTAGTCTGATTGTTTCTTTTCAAAGCGAGGACACTTTATCTGAGGCAGAAATAAAGAAAAAAGAGGAAAGATAAAAGCTTCTGATGGGAACCAGCACTCATCACAGAAGCCTCACAGTGACGTCTAAGTGTGGCTCAATAAAAAAAACCTGAGGTAGCTCTTCCTGTGAGCAGCGTTTTAGTAAAACCTTCACTCTGAGTTTTCAGGGAGGAAGAGGCTGGCTCTGCTCCTCTTCCTCATCCCCCTGTGAGGTAGACGCTTCCTGAGCGCTGCGGGACAATTGCAGCTGCTGCTGCTGCTGTGCTTTGATCGGGCAGTTGGCCACCATGTGGGAGATGCTCTGACAACAATGGCACTTTTTGGGCTGAGGAGGCAGCTGACACTCTTTGGCGTGATGGCCTGGTTCTCCACAGTTGTAGCATCTGAAATGAATGGAAAGGACAAGAGTTCAACAGAGCTATCAAGACGCTTTGGGAGCAACTTGGTCAAACAAACCTTTGAAAACAGACAAAAGGTGCAATTTTCAGATTTAAAATATGACCCTATTTCTTAGATCTTATGATGGTTACAAGAAAAACTAGAGGGTGTTATATATGATGGTCTATATTCATGTATTTTATCAATGTAACTTTTTTGTTGTTGTTGCTTTGACATCTCTTTTGAAAATAAACTCTCCATGAGTGTTTGATGTGTTAATAAAGTTAAAACAAAACAGTGTAGTATTAAATAATTAAATGATTCTCTGAAATGAGTGTGTCAACCAGACATTTTGAATTTTTTTTGAGGAGTCAGAGTGTGAACAGAGTGAACAGAGTTGGATCATATCAAACAGAGCAGTGATAAAAGACACAATTCGTAATAAGTGATGCATTATCTTTTTTTATCATTATTATGAGTTATTGAACACTTTCTGTAAAAGATAAAATGTTCATCATGTGACTAGTGCTTTCAGTACTGAAGCATAGAACGTGGATTTAAAGAAATGGTGAAGGAGAGAAAATAAATTCTATAAATGTCAAATATTATGGTTGGGGAAAGATACTATTAATTAACATAAAATAAACTTTGAACTTCAAAATATAACGTGTAGTTGTACCTCAGAGCTTAAAACTCATTCATGATTTACAGGGAGAAGCTTGTTTGTCATCAGTTGTCATGATTGAATTGTACCACCAGGGGGCAGCAAACTCCAGCTTTATTGCCATGACCATTTTTAGGATGTATCCACATGATCATCAGGCAGCTTTTTTGGGATTTATCCAAATTGATCTTTGTCCCTAGAGGGATTCTTGTGAAACATCTGGACAGCTTCACCTAAGACGCTTTTTCTTGTTTGTTCTAATCACAGTGAAACATTAAAGTTTGGCTTTGGAGAGCAATTAAGTTCACCTGCATTAGAAAAGTTGTTAATCTTACATGCTGGGAAAAAATACATTTATTTCTGTATATTCTGGCTCATATTAAATTTTTGAGCACTAATACGTAACTAAATGAGTGTGAAACTTGAACCCTCTGGTGAACACATACACAGATGACACAGGAGCCAGAATAAATGTAAACAGTGGTGGCCAGAATCATAAGAACACTCTGCCTATTTAAGAGGTCACCACTGTGATAGAAGTAGCAGCTAATGCAAATAAATAATAATTTATTTGTCTTTTACCTTACCTTACACGAGCGCATCCGAGCACCAAAAAGTACTGCTGCTGTTCAACAGGCTGCTACCATTAAAACAAGCAGCTACTACTCGTACTCTGATGTGGATTTATCTGTAAATCTATGCTGAGAAAGCTAATGATCAGCAGCTAAGTGAAATCCTGTTGGTGAATTCATTAGGGCAGGATAAATAAGGCCAGTGTGTGCAGTGTGACACAAAGAGACACAGGCCACTTAAACAGGCCGTTAAAAAGCATTGATTTTCTGCATACGGACAATCTGCTTTTCAACACACCCTGTGTTTTACCCTTTACTCTACATCTGCAGGCAAAAAGGTAAACAAACAGAGATGGCACAAAAGGTAACATTTCTGTTTTAAATGACTCGTAGAAGAACTTTAATGAAGTCATGGCCAGGGTTTCTCCTACATATAAAACTTATGTATGGAGTGCATATATATATTACACTGAATCTATCTTTCTGTCTTTGTTTTTTTTCCTCTGTGGAAGTGAGTAATGTGAGGAAGATTACCAGGACCTAAATTACTTTTGAAAGAAATAAGGTAAGTGATACAGGAAGCCACATGCATGATCTGAAAAACATCCTCATTTCATGCTGCGAACGACGGACTTTTCTGGTGTACTTCAGCCTCTTGTGATGAGAATAAAAGGGATAAAGTGGTTCTATGAAGTAAAAAAAAAAAGGACATCCTCCCAAAACTTTATGGGAACTCTTTTGCACAACCAACTTTAAAGTGATGTACTGGAAATAGATATTGAAAAAAGTGTGAGCAGTTGAGGTTCCTGGCGTTGGGGAAGAATTTTCATTCTCCACAGGATGAATCATAAGTGACTGTTTGTGTTTTTCAGTTTAGTGAACAAGATGAGGAACATGGCTGTTTCTAAAAGCTGACATTCTGTCTGTACTGTCTGTTGTTGGTCAGGTTATGTTAGATGTTTTTCTTTTGTTAAGGGTTGCTGTTGCAAATCAAAATATGATTAATTTGAGTTGTGACCCTAAACTTTAACCATCCAAAACATCTGATAGCCAAAAACTACAGTTTGTTTTTATAAAACCTGTCAATAGAAAGCTCTTTGTTAATGGTTGTTTCCAATGGTCCATTAATCCACATATGGGCCTGTGACTACCTTTGGGCAGCAGGTTGTATTTGTGCTTTAGAGTTATTTTAAACTACAGTGTGTGTTGGGATTTAAGTAAGCAAAGTGATGCTTGGAGCCATCTTTTATCTTACAATGTATTAATTATTACACTGAAATGAATTGTGCTTTAAAATGTATGAACGTTTTCATTTACTGTCAAGGTCACAAACCAAACCAAAGTTTATGTTGTAAAGTCTCCCTCAGCTTCATTTGGACTGTGCATAGACAACAGCTGACATCTTTAAATGAACGTATTAATCACGATGTGAAAATATGCTTCATAAACAGAGTTCAAAAAACACAGGAGAGGACACAAGACTAGATCAAAGTTATGAAATGTTGCAGAGCAGGCAAAACGTGGTGCATAAAAACTGTTCAGAATGCAGGTTAAGAAATATGTGGGTCTACAATAAAATGTTGGTTGAAGGTAAAAAATAGTCTGAAAATGAAAAACAAGACACCTGAGGAACAAGTCAGCTTTAAATTAATCAGTCTCAAATGACGGGACAAAGATGTTTGACCACAACCAGAAAATCTGTATTGTGTATTTTTGTTGTTGTGGAGACTACATTAAATCATGTATTGTAATGTGACTGTAAAACCAGTCTATCATAGTGTCATGTTGTTTTTCGTGTTTCTTATTTGCAATTTTACTGACTTTTCTTTTACAGGAATCACTGAAAGAACATATAAAGCATTCATTTGTGACTTTCATGGTCAGCTGGCTCTTGGTAATTTACTCTAAAAGTGTGGACACCTCTGGATTAATGAAACCTCATGCAGTGAGGCTCAACCCCATGCTTTTATTTCCAACAATAGAGCTCTGTGATGCAGCAGAAAAACTATTTGTCAGGTTTGATGCTCTAAAAATACTCATAGGTTGTTTGTTTTGGTCTTAAAACGGAATTTGTTGATGGTTTTAGATACATTAAAAATGTTTCTCAAAGCCTGTGAGATGAAGATTGATGAAATCCAAACTAAGCCCCTGATCACCTCACACCTAACCTCCTCCTCTTCCTCCTCTTCCTCCCTCCCTGCCCCCATCAGGTCCGAGTATCGATCAGCTTGGACAGAGCGAGCTCCTTTGTTTCAATACCTCTCTGACCCCTGACCCCTGACCCCCGCTCCCTCACTGCCCCTCCTCCCATCCTCCTTCTGCCTCATTTGCACACCACATCCCATTGTTGCCAAGGCGATGGTGACCTCTGACCTCTCTTGGGCACGTACATCTGTTATCAATTAAATGAGTGGGATCCTTCGGTCCTCTCAATGCTACTTTTATGTTTCAGGAACATGTGAATGCAATCAAACATTCAGCAGGTACTTGGAGACAGGAAGTTTCTGGATTATTTTAACCACTGCCCACAGTGATCAATGAAGTCAACCAGACAAAACCTTCAAATCCAAGAGCTTTTCTGCGCTCAGTGGCTCAAAATCTACAAATAAAACAATTTATTTGTTGCAATGTTCCTGCTGTAACCTCTGGATGCAGTGCAAAAAACTAAAATCTATACACTTAGTTAAAAATATCTTTGCTACTTTTCAGTTTTCATAAGAGTGCGGTGCTTGATATTGATGGAGCTTCACTGAGGCAGGCACAAAAGCCCAAAAATGAAGCATTGGGGGTTGAGGAAGCCTTAAAGATCAAACCATGTATTGATCAGCTCGGCCAGCTGCTGCACAGAGAAACAACGGTCAGTCAGATGGTCACTTTCTGTTTTTGTTTCACTTTAACCTGAATTTTCTTTTATAATAACAGAAACATCTCACTTCTGCTCCGATCATTTCACTGATATTTTATTTCTCTATGCTTGTGGGACTGTTGAAACAGCACATTTTTTATTTTAACATATATCATAACATACTTAATTATTACATATGATGCCAATTTAAGACCTCAGGGAGTAAACAAGGCCATCCCAATAAGACTTAAGATTGTGAAATCTCACTTAAAATATGGAAAAATAACTCTTTTTGATAACTGTTCCACTTTCTTAGTCGTCCAGCATTGTGAGAACATCTGCTCCATGAATGTTTCATTTTAGCATATTTTGTCCCTCTCTGAGAGTGAAACAACAAATTTCATGTTTCTTTGATGGAAAATAAACTTAATGTTTCTCAGAAATGCTGGTCTCACATTAGAAAGTTATTTAAAGGCTGTGTTGATTCTGGTGCCCTCTTTGGTTAAAATCAGTTTTGTTTTTGCAGAATGAAGACAAAGGCTGTTTTCCCAACCACATACTATACTTGCATTTCCTACTGATTTGATGAAGTTAAGTATGAATCTTGTGGAAAAAAGAATCTGCAGTGTGCCAAAAATTCCAGGATGTCATACCAATCCAGAGTAATGTTTCAGTACACAACTGGCTACTCTGACTTGCATACTGTTTCTTACACTGAATGGCACTAATACTGTTTAGCTTTTTTTCTGTTCATTGCCAGTGGTACTCTCGAAAGAAACACTGTTCAATCATGTCACTTTCTGATGGTAAAAGTGGTGAAAACAAGTACCTGTTTGCCTCTACAAAATTCAGTAGCACCATTATAAACCACGTTATCACTTTTTATAGTTACAGGGGAATACAGGAGCAGTTTTTTTCATCAGCTGTAAAAAGAAGTCAGTAAATTCTAGATCTATTGTAAATAAATGGCTAAGAATGAATTCTGCTCTGATATAATTTTATGCCTTTCAAAATATTCTACACAAGACCCTGGAACATCACCCTGAATTTGATGTTTTCAAACCATTAAAAGGGACCAAAACCACAAAACACACAATTACTTAAATCCTCACTGAAATATAATAACTACTCTTCCCCTTGCAACATTTTATTTACAATTAAATTTTAGACATTTAATTTCATTTAACATATCTGCTATTGGAATGTTTCTGTATCTTCACCACTGAGTGGTTATATGAAATATTCCATCTGTCAATTTGTTCACATATTCACTGAAATTTCGAGACATGCTCACAGTTCGTTTGCCTCATCTATAAAAAAAAAGTTTACAAAAATTCATCAGCTGTTCTTCTGCCTTTTGAAACTGGAAACATACCGTATACATAGTATAGCACAAAAAGATCCTTGAGAACAGTCACTCTACATACTACAGTCATATGTCCTATATGTAGGCAGTTTGGAAAACAGCCTGTTTTTCCCATGAGCACCATCCCCCGCTGCAGTAAAGACTCTCCAACTAAACCATTGCAGATGCAGATCTTCTTTCTGATCCTAATTTTCTATTTTCTGAACACAAATTTCAGTAGACTGCAGAGAGAAGAGGTCATGTATTTATTTGTGGCTGTGTCAAAGAATTAAATGTTACATAACAACAGCCAAACTTCATATATTTTGATTCATTAATGTTTTAAAGCTTTCAAAAGATGAGCAAAAGATGCTTTAATGTTACCTAGCCCAGTATCACTATGTATGGTCACTATATATGGTGTCCCAACAAACTGTCCAAATGACACAAATAGGGACACAGTCTCACTCTTTCGTTCTCTAAGAGCAGAGAAGCAGGCTGGTATAAACATCCTGGTTGAAGTTGTCTCTGTCAAAAGTAAGTATTCAACAAAAACATCTTTTTGAGAATCCTGCTATAATACCAGACTCTAGGACATTTTTTTTCAAAAATATTATTAAACAAATAAACAAACTCAGTCTGTCTGATAACTTACATTTCACTGAAAAACGGTGGCAGCAGAGCTCCTAACAGTGAGGCAATATTTAATAAGTGATAATCTTGTTTTTCTCTGAAGGTCATGAGAAACATCACTAAAAGCAAACTATTCAACTTCAGTTAAAAACCTCTCCTAGTGTTTTCAAAAACTTACAGAAACCAAAGTGAAGTAAAGGAAACATCATTTTACTTCATAAAATGTTTGACTCACAGATGAGTTTATATATCAGACACATATGATACGTAGTCAGTATCCAGCAGGACCCACCTGTCACTCTTGGAGCGTCGTTTCTGAGCGCTCTTTGGTCTCCTCTCGCTGCCGAGACATGGAGCTCCGTTGGGTCCAGTGACCTGCACAGACTCGAGCCCTTTGGAGGATTTCTTGAAGGTGAACTCGACGGCCTCGCCTTCTCTGAGGCTGCGGAAACCCTCCATATGCAATTTGCTCTGGAGAGTACAGAGTTAAATCAGTGAGTTTTTCAAGTCCAATGAAAAGAGACACATGAAAGAAATTCCAATAAATTTACAAACCTGTCTGTGAAGTTGTGAAACTGTGTCTATCTTTTACTTTTCTGTGATTCTAAATGAGCTGTTTCTTTCCTCACATTTCAAAAAGAAGGTCCTAGGCTTTTAAAGATTTTACACATGGATATAAAGTAACAATGTTGGGCATTTAAACTAAAACTGTGCAGATTTTCAAACCTCTATTCATGAGTAATACAAATCCCCAACTGTCTGTAAACTGATCAAAACACTCCGTTCTTCATGAGATGGACCTCAAACACCAAAGCCAGGCCTCAAGGGGTCTGACCAATCAGAGTGAAGGGGGTTTGTGGAGCAGGGGGCCTCAAAGAGACAGCAGCTAAAAGAGAGTGCTTCAAAGGTTTTCTAAAACACCAAAGTAAAAGAAAATAGGGATTTCCTTTTCTGAGAATCATGTAAAGCTACCAGGAGAGTACCAGAATGACAAGATTAAGTCTAAAAAAGTGCAGTATCCCTTCTTTAAACACCATAACTGCCTTAACTGTTTCTGTGTAACCATCAGGAATAAGGATACAACAAACAACTTGACCTCAAGTCAGCTGTTGCTTTATTAGGTTTCCCAAGGTTGGAGGTTCAGACATCTTAGCCTAAAACAGTTTTGTCATCTGAAAGATCAGCATGTATTTGTAAACAATGTGATCACTCAGGTGACATCTAACCAATCTCCTGACCCCAAACCTCCACAACGTCCTTTTCCTCAGAATACCACCTGTAAGCGAACAACAAACTCTCCACAACAAATCCATCTGTCCAACTCTCTAGATGCCTCTTTACACAAGAGGATGCTGGGTAACAGAGGAGGAGTGCACTGCTGGGATCACTACCAGAGAGAACAAATTAACCCCTAGAGGAGTAAATCACCAAAAACATCCACTACACTATTGATCCTGTACTAACTGGCTTTCCAATGGCAGTGGTAAATAAAAGAAAAAGAGATTCAATAAAAGTTAAACTGATTCACGTTTAAACACCTACGTAAAACGCTGATATGTTGGCTGTTCGCTCTCAACCCTGGACTTTCCAAACATGGGATACACAGATGTTTGTGCGCCCCTGACATGATTAAAAACCTCTCTGAAAATCATCAGTAATTTTCAAAACAATGACCAGGAACAGACAGGCAAACAAAACAAAGTAGAATTCAACACCATCATGTCCTAAAACGCCTGAAAACATTTAATTCTCAATGCTCCTTTTTTTCTTCCTCCTATCATATCACATCATTGACAAGTGGAGCAAATTCTGACCTTTTTTCAAAATCAACCATGTTTGACACAAGCATGTGAAGTCTACAATAATACAATAATAAAGTATCAGTAACTTGTTTATGTGATCAGTCAATTTAATCATGTAGCTCACTAAATATGCACGTCCCACTTCAAACACCTGGCTTCATAAAAAGGTTGCTTTGGCATTTTTACTGTGACTGTTGGACCACAACAAACACAATATTTGTGTAAACTCAGGAACAGAAGACTCAAGGTCAAATTGCTCTTTTCCAATGTGGTCTGGTTGCTTGGAATGCAATCAGCATTTCTGACATTTCTCTCCAGGTGAAAAATTATATACAGCTTCAATCTAAAAGGCTTCCCTTAGTTTAGATTTTTTTAAAAAGGGGTGAGCCACTGCCTGTAAACTTAACTTTAAATCCAGGGGAGGACAACTCCCCATAACTCTACAAGGTACAATTTCTCTTTTTCAAATAGTTTTTTTACTTTGAAGGGGAATTTTTAACATTTGTCATTGGCTTCCAAAAAGTTTAAGCCTCCCAAAACAAAAAGAGAAGGTTTGTGGGTATTTTTTGTAATTTTGGACAGTTAAGATCTAAACAAGTTAAAGAGAAAGATGTACTTTTAGAAAGCAAACTTAAGTTGTTCAATATTTCTGTTGCTGCTTTACATCCATTCATCTCGGTCGTTATCTGAAGTCACTCGCTGATCATGTTCAAAAACCTTTCCCCTGTCAATGAGTCATTTAGACCCCAAACCATGAAAGGTCTGAGGATTTAAACTCCAGCAGTCTCTGCTTTATGTCTAATTCTAAAGTTCCAAACCTGCTGGATTTCTGATTATATCGTGTTAAAGAAAATATAATGTTATTTACCTCCGTCCTCTCTCCGCTGCAGCCTCTGCTCACCTGTGCTTCACTGAAGCCTTAAAAACAGCTTGTAAAGCCCCTCTCTCAGATCTGATGATTTACAGCCTCACAGCAGCAGGTAACCTGAGACGTCTCTCTGCTAAGAGGCTCCACATGAGACCAGGGCTGACACTGAGGGCTGGGTGGGCTCCCTGATGCTTTAATGACTTTATAACAGGAAGCAGGAGCGATGGTGAGAGGTACGAGCTATGTTTTCTCCGCTTTAGCCTTTAACCCATGTAATCAGAAAAGTCTGAGCTCTGACTCCCACTCTGCACTAAAATATATCTCTGAGAGGGAACTGAACAGGCCTGACTCAGGCAGGGATGACCTTAAGATGTTTACATGGTAAATACAAAGATAGCTTCATTCATTTTCTATCTCTTATCCTGTTCAGGGTCGCAGTTTGCTTTGAAGTACAAACTCACACCTACAAGAATCACCCATTAACCTGGTGAGCATGTTTTTGGACTGTGGGAGGAAGCTGCAGTACACAGGGAAACCATAAAAACTCCACAAAGAAAAGCCCACCTCTTGGACCAAACTGGTGATTGTCTTGCTGTGAGGCAGCTGAAGTACTAACCATTGCACCACCCATAAAGATAGGTGTGTATCATATAATGTACAGCAATCATGATGTAAGTTTTGATCCAGTTTGGACAGAAACATTTTCAGAAGAATGACAGAGAAAATGAGCTGTGAATGTGCTGCTTACGATGCTGAGCTCATTAAAGAGGCGGTATTTTGCTTTTAATAGGCTTTAGACTGTCCCTCTCTGGCCCCCGTAGTAGCTTTACGTGATTTACATGGGGGGGGGGGGGGGACTATTTTTCTCACACTTCTGTTTTAGAAAACCTTCACTTCAGCCTCTATCGGTCTAAAACACTGCAATTTAGCTGCTGTATCTTTAAGGCTCCTGTTCCACAAACCCCCTTCACTCTGATTGGCCAGCCTGGAGGCCTGTTGGAGTCAAAGCTATGGGCAGACCTTAGTGTTTGAGGTCCACCTCTCCAAAGCGTTGTGAACCAACAAGAAAATCGTCATGTGATGATCATTTAAAGAGCTGTGAGCGGTTTGAAGGTGATTACAAAAATGTCTCATTTATTTTCATGTATATGAGCACTGAGTTACTAACGTTACACAACATGTCATGGCTCCAGGCTTAGGGGAAGCAGAGTCTCTTTCACTAGCTTTTCTGATGCTTCTCTAAAGTTTACCATTTTCTGGACTTTGAGTGTAGAACATATCACTTAAAAACACTTGGTTTCATGAACCAATTTTGCTCAAGTCATATCAGAGAAACTCCATAGAATTCAGCTTCCAAAATAGCGTATTGAGTTATATCTGCATATTGTGATCACATTAACGTGTTATATGTGATACATCTTTAAATCTGTAACAAGGCTTGTGGGGCTAAAAAAATTAGATTATCAGTGGGAAATAAGTGCTAATGAAAAATATATTTTTGTTGGGGAAAAGGTAAAGAGACATTTGAATGTGATATCTTGATGAACTGAGAGTCCCAAGGTGAGACTGAGGTTTAAGACCTTCAGACTTGAGTGCAACTAATGGAGTTTTTTTTTTTTTTTTTAAAGGGGGGTTCCTTCAATTTAGTGCATGAAAAGGCGTCCTTGAGACAAAATTCTTGAAGCAGGATAGTTCAGGACAGTGGCTTCTTTTTTCTAACTTCCCTTATTCCTTCTATAAAGGCCCTCTTGCAGATTTTGATGTTTTTTGTAGAGCACTTACAATGAAACGTGCTGGGTGATGAACTTTTTTCAATGTACTTCTGTTCAGGTTCATGACTCAAATAAACTTTGGTTTTATTTCGGAGGGAAGGACTGAGATCAGACTTTGCAGCAGGAGCGTCTCACCTGGTGCACGAAGACGTCGAGCGGCTCCTCCAGCGGAACTCCGTCCCTGCTGCTCATGGAGAGGAAGCCGAAGCCCATCCTCACGTTGAACCATTTACACACCCCGCTGCCCCGAGCCAGAGCCCCCACCTCCTCCTCCTCCTCTTCACCCCGCACCCAGCCTCCTGAACCACACACACACACACACACAGGAACACACACAAACACACAGTGATGAGGAAGCTCTTCTCACTCAGCTGATCGATAACAGAGGAGGACCATGGAGGAGCACAGAAACTGATGCGTGGTGACGTCCTACGTATTACGTAACGTAAAGGACCGAGGAAACAATGAAGCAATTAAAAAAAGGATGATAGTTTTATTATGTAACGTTTTAACGTTTATTCTTAAAATGTATACGATAAAATTTGATCATAAAAAAAACTCTGAAGGCGAATATTCACAACTTACAAAAGAATTACGTTACTCTTCAAAGACAGGCCTCCAAAATAAGAGTCTTTAAAATGACAATAACACCAAATTCTCCTGACACGTTGCACTTTCTGTCTAATAGACAAGTAGTAACTAATGTAAACTTATTTATTCTAAGAGCAATTTTTTTTAGGTTAATCCAAAAATTGAAGTTATATCTGTTTAATCTTGCTCAAAAATCCGAAATAGCAAAAATCAAAATGTAAGTTGAAATATTTTGATATTAAAATTTACAAACTAAAATAAAACGATGCTAAAGCATACTCTGCCTGTCCTGTCATGACTGAAAACGAATCTGTTCAAGGATCGATTATGTTAATCACACAATCTGCTCATTGTTTAGAATATAATTTGAATACTTTAACCACGATTCGTTATTTATTATTTAACTGTTAATTTATCCATGCTTCAGAATGTTGCTATTAATGAGAGTTTAAGTTGAGTTCATTTGAAAGCCAAAATGTTTTTTTTTTCATATGACTTTTTGCAGGCCTTCAAAATAAAATACATCTGTCCAGATCGGAATCAAATGCGTAAAAATGGTGACAGAAGTTAGAGAGCGGTTTGTCAACAAACTATTTTAATAACAAACTGCGAGAAAACAGCATGAGAAGATGTTTCTTGATGAACCGTTTGTGTTGTTTTTCTTACCTAGTCTATCTGATTTCTCCATCTCTGTGTCCCTCACACCTCCATCCCACCTTGACTTCATCAATACACACCCTCCCCAAAACACTATGAAATATTTATAGATACATAACCACTTAGCCTTCAGAGAAAAGTAAGAACCAAGCCAAAAAAAAGGAATAAAAGCAATTGTCTTTTCTTAAATGTGCATGCAACTTTCTGTTTGTAGAAAAGCTCTCATACCTTCTGCCATGGTGCGAGGTGTCCACAGCCTGGTGCACAAACCTCACAGATATCAGATGAAATAAGATGACCGCATGTTGGACATCCTAGCACGAACTTTCCTCTTGTAACAGTTTAATCCTCCAGGAGAGAAACGATGGGGCTGTTTCTTCTTCCAGCTCTCTTCTTCACAATATGCTCAAACACCCTCAGTGACCCTCCTGCTTCACATAACCCCCACCATACACACACACACAAATACACACACACACACTCTCACACCTCTCCGGTCGAGGTCACGTGACCTCCATCGTGGATAAGTCACACATGTCCAATCGGAGAAGGAGCCAAAACTGCTGAAAAAATGACCAATCAGAGCTTTGGATGAAATTTGCACCAAGGGCCAAGAAGGATAATCCCGCCCACTGTCACTCTCCACACACACACACACACACACACACACAACAAAAGAGAGAGAGGGAGAGAAGATATTCCACAAATGTACAGCAATCAAATTCTCAGGGACAGGCAGAGCTGCAATTATTCTAAGAAATGTAAACTTGAACCTTCTTTGATGCTTTCTTTTTGGCTTAAAAACTGCACATTTTCAGTCTGGAGCTTTGAAGCTTTGAAGAGCAGATAAGAAATGTTTTTGTCCAGAGGAGTGGAGAAAAAAGGAACATAAATATTAAAAAATATTAAATGACCATGAGAAGGTTAATCGGGAGAATGGAGTAAAATATAACAATACCGTTGCTAAGTTTTGTTGGTGTCTTATCAAATTAATTTAAAGCATTCTGCTCAAGTCTGCTATAGAAAAATCATATATCAGGTCTTATCCTTGTGTATATTGTCCCTTCGGAGTAATCCTTATGCACATTCCCCCTAAAGTTACCAAGGTCAAGGCTCTCTATATCAAAATATTGAGATACTGTTGCATTTCAAGAGGTTGTCTGTCATTTGTGCTTATTTACATTAAAGTAGTAGAGAACTGTGGCATCATGGCAGCAGTTATTTACAGGAGCAACAGTCCTTGTTAGAAGCAGGTGGGTTTGTTGCCGCTTGGTAAACATGACCACAATGTCAGGCCTACCTGACAAAAATGTTAACCTCTAGTTTGACCACTAAGCATTTCTTGAGTTGAGAAATAAAGGTGACAATGTTTATCTTAATAACATGCAAATCCCTCATGCTGTCATCAACATGCGTTCCTCAAACACACTGTGTATCATGGCGCATTATACCCATCTATTCAAGAACTGCTCCTTTCATACCTTCAAATCTAGATCAGGAACTTGCATCACTGATATATTTAAAGGTAAAATCAAACTGAGTCTAATTTGGCTCTGAAAATTCATACTCATTCATACTGGCATCACTGTTTGCTTTTAATGAGATTTAGAATTACTTAAGCCCAAAAACATCTCGATTTAAGGGTTGTTTTTAATTGGTGTTATCAACATTTTCTGATATCTAACAAACCACCATCAAAAGTATTAAAACGTTTGACCATTTTGGGGACACTGCCCATGACTGTTCTCTATTTGATGAATTGATAATTAGTGGTGTAGTCAGCAGATGGTTTCCCCCTCTATCGTATCTCTTCAGGATGAATCATATTTGTTTCAGATTAAATGAAGCCTCATGTATTGTCTTTGCTGTGGTGATTCACACCCACCTGTTACAGTCTATAGAGAGACATATGGTGGCCTGTTTGAGTCATTCACTCGCACTCATTAATATGTAATTAGCTGCTCTCAAGCTGCTGGAGAAAACCACAAACCTGCTGAGTCATGCAATTTCCTGTAATGCCACACAAACACAC
>RPOG01001932.1:69817-116694 GCA_008086565.1 Thalassoma bifasciatum
CTTTCCTCTTGTAACAGTTTAATCCTCCAGGAGAGAAACGATGGGGCTGTTTCTTCTTCCAGCTCTCTTCTTCACAATATGCTCAAACACCCTCAGTGACCCTCCTGCTTCACATAACCCCCACCACATACACACACACAAATACACACACACACACTCTCACACCTCTCCGGTCGAGGTCACGTGACCTCCATCGTGGATAAGTCACACATGTCCAATCGGAGAAGGAGCCAAAACTGCTGAAAAAATGACCAATCAGAGCTTTGGATGAAATTTGCACCAAGGGCCAAGAAGGATAATCCCGCCCACTGTCACTCTCCACACACACACACACACACACACACACACACACACACACACACACACACACACACACACACACACACACACACACACAAAAGAGAGAGAGGGAGAGAAGATATTCCACAAATGTACAGCAATCAAATTCTCAGGGACAGGCAGAGCTGCAATTATTCTAAGAAATGTAAACTTGAACCTTCTTTGATGCTTTCTTTTTGGCTTCAAAACTGCACATTTTCAGTCTGGAGCTTTGAAGCTCTGAAGAGCAGATAAGAAATGTTTTTGTCCAGAGGAGTGGAGAAAAAAGGAATCTAAATATTAAAAAATATTAAATGACCATGAGAAGGTTAATCGGGAGAATGGAGTAAAATATAACAATACCGTTGCTAAGTTTTGTTGGTGTCTTATCAAATTAATTTAAAGCATTCTGCTCAAGTCTGCTATAGAAAAATCATATATCAGGTCTTATCCTTGTGTATATTGTCCCTTCTGAGTAATCCTTATGCACATTCCCCCGAAAGTTACCAAGGTCAAGGCTCTCTATATCAAAATATTGAGATAGTGTTGCATTTCAAGAGGCTGTCGGTCATTTGTGCTTATTTACATTAAAGTAGTAGAGAACTGTGGCATCATGGCAGCAACAGTCCTTGTTAGAAGCAGGTGGGTTTGTTGCCGCTTGGTAAACATGACCACAATATCAGGCCTACCTGACAGAAATGTTAACCTCTAGTTTGACCACTAAGCATTTCTTGAGTTGAGAAATAAAGGTGACAATGTTTATCTTAATAACATGCAAATCCCTCATGCTGTCATCAACATGCGTTCCTCAAACACACTGTGTATCATGGCACATCATACCCATCTATTCAAGTACTGCTCCTTTCATACCTTCAAATCTAGATCAGGAACTTTCATCACTGATATATGTAAAGGTAAAATAAAACTGAGTCTAATTTGGCTCTGAAAATTCATATACTGGCGTCACTGTTTGCTTTTAATGAGATTTAGAATTACTTAAGCGCAAAAACATCTTGATTTAAGGGTTGTTTTTAAATGGTGTTATCAACATTTTCTGATATCTAACAAACCACCATCAAAAGTATTAAAACGTTTGACCATTTTGGGGACACTGCCCATGACTGTTCTCTATTTGATGAATTGATAATTAGTGGTGTAGTCAGCAGATGGTTTCCCCCTCTATCGTATCTCTTCAGGATGAATCATATTTGTTTCAGATTAAATGAAGCCTCATGTATTGTCTTTGCTGTGGTGATTCACACCCACCTGTTACAGTCTATAGAGAGACATATGGTGGCCTGTTTGAGTCATTCACTCGCACTCATTAATATGTAATTAGCTGCTCTCAAGCTGCTGGAGAAAACCACAAACCTGCTGAGTCATGCAATTTCCTGTAATGCCACACAAACACACACAGAAACACACACATGTATATCTGGGGGATAACGTATAGACAGTGGATTATCACCAGGGAGCGTTAAATACTAGATTTTGATTGGTCAAAACCCCATGAAAAAACAATAGTGATTAATTCTAAGTAAAAAAAACCTACACCGGGGACAACTACATCAACAAGATACAACTGAGTGTTCAGGTCAGAGAGATTATTTCTAGAATAATATAAACAAAAAATATATATATTTCCCATGAATAAAATCATATTTCAAAGTCTCTGTGAGGACTATACAGGTGATCTTGAAGTAGTCTCACTTTTGTACATTTGTTTGTTCATAATCCACGATTTCAAATTAGATTATCAGTGCCAAAATCAGTGATTTCTAAATGCGGTTTCTCTGTGGTTGGGTTGGAATTTGAGGTAGATGAGCACTGGTAGGACATAACCAGGATTCACTAATGTTACAGACACGTCAGAGCACCAGGCTGTGAGGAACACTAAACAGATAGTCTGCTCACTTTCTGGACCCTTAACTACAAAATGAGTTTAAAAAGTTTGTTTTTTGTCACGTTTCAAACAATAGCAAAAACTACAAAACTACAAATAAAGCGATACATCATGGCCTTACATCCTGGAAAAAGTTGCCTTGAACAAGATAAAGTAATGTTAAAGATGCTTTGAGTGCTGTAAGTCCAGGATTAGTACTCCATCTCCCATGAGCACTTTTACCCACCATGGTGAGGATGTGACTCTTACAAAGACGTATGTTTGTTTTGAAACAAATGAATGGAGAGCAGATCTTGTTTTGAATACTGCTTTACTTTGTTCAAGACAACTTTCTGAAGAATGCAAAGCAACATGCTTATTAATTTGTTTTTAGTTTTGTAGCACTATTGTTTGAAGTTGACAACAATCAAACTTTGTGGACTCAATTTGTAGTTAAGTGTCGAGAAGGTGAGCAGACTATCTGTTTAAGTGTAACATGTAACGTTGGTGAACCCTGGTTCTGTCCAACCAATGCTCATCTACCAACCACAACCTCACCACGCAGAGTAAATGGAACCTGGCTCTTCATTTTAGTGATAGACTCCTAAGTTTGAACAGATCACTGCAGAATAACTGCTGCATGTGGACTTGAATGGACCATATCACAAACAGCTTAGCCTGAGTTTTAGCCTGCGCTCTATCACTCTCCTGTTCTTTGACTCTAACCTCCTATTTCTGTCTTACTGTCCAGCTCTGGACTGTACAATCTCATATCAAACTGTGGATCATGATCAGGCATGTATCTAAAGTGGGACTTTTCCAAAATCACTTAGAAAATCCTCAAAAGGACTTTAAAAAAAGATCTTCTTTCATTCATTTGTTTCCAAAACAAACACACGCCCTGTAACAGTGGATTATAATGCTGATGGGAAAAAGAAAAACACTACAAACTCTGTCTTCACCTCACTTTGCTCATGTCAACGATTTATCCCAACTCAAGTGTTGTTGTTGTTTTTCTGACTGTAAACAAACTGACATCAGATTACCCATCATTCTACGCTTCAATATGACTGTGGTAGGTCCGACTTGAACTGATGCTATGAAATGTTGCTGTTACCAATCAGAACCAAGGACTCCACTTTACAAAGCTTTGAAGTAAAAAGGTAAAAATAGCTGCCAAAACACTGTGCCACAACCTCTATTTCGCTGAGCTCCCCTGAGCGAGTGGAGCTTAATGTCTTCATATTTAGCATGTGTGCATGTGGATGTGTGTGTTGGGTGTTGCCGTATAAAACCAAATGACCCCCTCCATTCATGTGTTTAATGGTGCAGCAGGAGGCTCGCTGAAAGTCACCATGGAAATGAAAAAGCACCGGCTGCTGCACAAAAGCATAGGATGACCCGGGTCAGCCACAAGGGCTTGTGGGAACAAAGGATGGCACACGCACATTCATGCATTACTGAATCATACTCACACTGGTGCTGTTTCATTATTTTTCCAGAGTATATGACCAAATTTGTCACATTAGAGCACCAGAAAATCTCCACAGTGTTTGTGATGTGTGTGTGTGTTGAGGTATAATTTTAAACACACCTCAGTGCTCGCTGCCTGGGACCTGCATGTGTGATGCAGAGGGGGGACAATAAGCAGTGGTCTCAGGGGACGCCTGTCAGCTCACCTTTCACCTCTCCTCTAGTGGGAAATAAATCAATACAGCAGATCAATAACAAATCTATAATGTGCTGCCCTGTTGTGACAGATATCCCTCCCACAACAAGCCTCTGGGTAGAGAAGGCAGCAGCGGATCGCCGCAGGGCCAAACAGGCAACAATGACCGACTGAAGCCTTGTTTGTCAAAGAAATCTGTTAAAGGGGCATGAGGGGGATTTAAGGGATTGATGCTTCAGCTGCCATCAATGAAACAGACTCAGATTTGTCAGGTGTCGAATGGTGGACATGTGGCTGAAATTCTAATTTTTTTGTGTTATTTGCAACTTTATGATAACACTCAGGAGCTTAAAAGAAGTGAAAGTTTGTGGTTGCTTTAAGTTCTGTCATCTTGTTCTCTCTTAGTCAGAAACACTGTTTGTCAAACAAACCAACTCAGTACTTATTTCCTTCATAATGCAGAAAGTAGCACTTCATTATAGTCCACACACACTTGGTCATTCAGCAGGTTTCACTGCTTGTTTGGAGCAACTTTAACATTAAAGCAACTTTTGGGAGTCTTTTGCTCAGGAGTGCAGTGCAAAGTAGCCACCAAACAAGCATCTCTTTATGATGTTTTTGTGCAACTTGATTTTTAGCTCTAGGGACTCCATACAAGGCGAGCATACACAGAGTGTGCAAAGGATGGCAGGTTAGGAGGAGGGTGTGTAGCACCACATTATGTAATAACATTGCAGTTTGTAAAAAGGTAATACATCATCTATCATATGAGTAATAAAGAAGCAGACTCCTTTTTTCATAAACTTGCAATCAGACTATATACAGTGCCTGCTGTTGGTCATCAGAAAAAGTGCAGTTTTATGGCAAATATGGACAACAAATCCATGGCCAATCAGTGTTAATATTTCTAGATTTCTTTAAATGCAATATTAATCAACATTAATCAATCCAGCCTCTATTTAAAAAGTAAGTCTTAAAAATTTGTCTTCTTCTCTTAAGGACCAGCTTGACTTAGCACAACCTTTTATTTCTTCGCATACTGATCCATTTACCATGAAGCCTCAGTGTACCTCATTATTTACAGACTCACCAGAGAAATAAAGGAACAAGCACAGCTGTGAGGATGGTAATAAATGAACCCTCAGAGAATAAAGAAATATGAATACACTGTTTAATGCTTATCTCTCTTTCCATCTTATGATGGGGTCAGTGAGGGAAATTAGAGTAGATGCAGCAAGAGAGAGATGAACAGAGTAAAGTGGCCACAACAACACATTCACAAGTAAAGAGGGCAACCCAGAGCACATCCTGCACTTGCTCAGCATCTCCAATAACAGTGAGCATTTCATTTTCCTTAGGTTTAATTAATAAGGTTGCTAAGTTTTCTTCAACTTTTAGTTGTTCTCGGTGATTGATGCAACTGAAATACAGTTGGCTTGTCCATTCCTGGGTGTATATGTCTTCATAAGATGATTAAAATATAGTTTAAGTTCTCTGAGTTGGAGGAGAGTCCACTTCGTGTTCCCAGTGTCTGCACTGATGCAGAGATTCTGTTGCGTTTGTTGATCCCAAAAAGACACCAACTGTTCATGCATGTGAGAAATATTTCTCTGATAGGATGAAATGATGCACTTGTTGGTGACTTCTGTCTGTGTGTAACAGAGCTGCATGAAACTACAGTGTGTTTGTTCATGATAATGAAGAGAGTTGTCAGTCTAGAGCAACAGTGTGATTAACTGATGTGCTTTAAATGGATCTTTGTGCAGCTATGTGCCACTTGAGGGAAAACATACATCAGTTCATTGATAGTTTGACAGTGAGGGAAAAGTATTTGAATTCAGTGTTGCTCTTTACTCTGCATGGCATTCCACCAACCACTTGTGCTTTTGAACACTGAGAAAAATAAGATTTAACATCACTTTAAAGTCTCTATAGCTGCTGTGTGAACTCTAGAAAACCAGTAAAATTGGATTTGGTTCTTTTGAATGGGGATGTTTGTGGTTTCTGGTGTTTTTGTTTCTCCAGCCAGTCTCACATTAAATTTTAAGGAACAGTTTTTAAAGAGCAGTTTTTAATACTCTCACATGACTAAGGCTTCATTTCTCACAGTTAGAGGTTTCTGTCGGATTGAGTCAAACAGTCTCAGCACCAGGCACAATTCTTTTATCCTTGAGGACTTTCCCTATGTTTATCTTATGAGCAATAATAAAGAGGTACAGACATTTAAACATGGCTGTTAATAGCTCTAGTTATGTTACAGCTTAAGACCAACAGTTTTTCATTTTTTTTCCAAAGTGGAAAGAAACTATCTATCTATCTATCTATCTATCTATCTATCTATCTATCTATCTATCTATCTATCTATATTATATTTTCATTTATGTGACTAAATATTTAATCCTCACACTGGCATCTTATCAGTTGCACTCCAACTTCTAAACTTTCTTGGTGGAGAAAAAAGAAGGATTTTCTTTGAAGTATGAAATAATCCTTCCACTAAGCATCCTTTCATCATTCCTAAACATCCCCGTCCTCCTCTGCTGTGAGCTGCACTCTTTCCTAAAAGCAGAGTCACCATCTATGGGTGACAAATGGACGTGCAGTTGATCCAGGGGTTTAACTGAGTCCTCAGAATGACTGTGGGAAGGATAATGACCAGCATCAGTGAACAAAGACTGACCCACACACCTGCTACTCTGAGGACAATTACTGCAGTACTCATCCTCACCACTAGGTGTCCTCTAAGGCAAGCTTTCTCTCTAACCACCACAACAGAAGTCACTTTCTTCTTTTAGTTTCCATGATATCACTACGATATCACAAATAAAACCCACCAACCTCAAAAATTATTGATAAACAAAAGTAAAACTTGAACGTCATTGTTTTATGATATTTATGGAGAAGCAGTGGAGATGAGTTCAACTAATTAGGGCCAATGAAGGGAAAAGTGTTGGGAATAACAAAGCATTTAATTTTTTTAAAGATGCTTTTGAAGGTATTTCACTCAAGGGCCTCAATAAGTATGAGTGTATTAATAAAGAAGAATTTAATTGGAGTTTTAACATTAAGAAGAAGAATTTATCTACAACAAAAGATGACAGTAGGATAAAACACTAAATTAGAAACTGAAAAGAGGTCTTACTCAGGGGGTTTTAAAATGAAAACTTTCAAGTGCCTGGGCTTTGTTGTGTGTTAACATTGACTCTTGATACAACTGGACTAATCCTTAACATTACAAAGGACTTTTGTTGATGTTCAGCAGGCGTACATAGGTAGTATGAGTGAAGAAGACTC
This sequence comes from Thalassoma bifasciatum, assembly GCA_008086565.1. Taxonomy (NCBI): domain Eukaryota; kingdom Metazoa; phylum Chordata; class Actinopteri; order Labriformes; family Labridae; genus Thalassoma; species Thalassoma bifasciatum. The sequence goes on from RPOG01001932.1 coordinate 76,981, forward strand.
TTTCTTTATTATTATTATTATTATTATTATTATTATTATTATTATTATTATTATTATTATTATTATACAGAACATATGAGGGGCTGTTAGTGCCATGATAACAGCCATTGACCTTTTGGATATGACATCACACCGTCTGCCTGCCCAGACCCAGATGGCAAAAGAAAAAATGTTACTTGTACCATGGCAGCTCTAAATGAAAAAAGTATTTTGCAACAAATCCTTGCAGTGAACTGTGATCTTCATTGTCAGCCATGTTATCTTGTGCTGTATATTAGGGTGCACCTCAAGTGCCTGTGAGGAGAATCTGTATGAAGTGCATTGCAGTGACTCCCTTCAGCTGGAGAAGGACTAAAGCAAACGGTCATGATGTAATTGTTTTGAAAATGAGAGCGAAAGTAGATCAGCTCTTCTTTCTGGCTCTACTTTTCTTTGTTCAAGATATCTTTTTACCGGATACAACACAATGTAATTATTTATCAGTAGTTACGTGGCGCTGTTGTTCAAAAAGTGACAACAAGCGAACTTGTTAAGTTTGTACCTTAGTTTAGTAGCCGGCTTCATTTAGTGTTGCTCACAGCCCAGTGCTCTGACACATGTTTGTAACATAAAAATGTTGGTGACTCCTGGTTATGTCTTACCAGTGCTCATCTACCAGGCAGAGCAAATGTAACCTGGCTCTTAATCTTACTGACAGACCTACAGGTTTGAACAGATCATTGCGGTAACTTTGCACCTGTTTTAGCCTTTAACCCATGCCCTATTGCTCACCTGTTTAGCTTTCTTCTGCTCTCCAGCTAAATAACAGAAATCGTTTTCGGCCGAGAGAAACACAGATCTCTTACTGCTAAACTTCATCACTGGTGCGGTGTTGTCATAGCGACTTTGACATCCAAAAAATCAAGCCAATCCAGTCTTACGCCATCAGGAAGCTAAGAATTTTCATTTAGAAATACCTTTTTTTAGCACTAGTAATCTCATTTAAGATTACGGGTTATGATCAAGCATAAATTCAGTTATCAGACTTTTGATCAACCAAGATCACTGAGAAAAGTCCTCACAGGGACTTTAAAGGCATGACAAGGAGAAAACATCCATCAATGGTACAGTGAAAAACAAACGTTAAGAAGGAAGCAGTGGATCAGATGTACAGAAAAACAAGTAGCAGCAGTTATAATTGGCACACGAGCTGTCACCATAACTGATGCCAGCTTTTAGCTTTGCATTTAGAAAACACAGCTAGTCCTTAAGCCTTGAATGCACCTCAATCAAAATGCATTGTTGCCTAGTTTGTGTGACATCCAAGAAGACAAGTATCTGAGAATGATCCGTCAATAATTGTCATATAACTAAAATCTATGAATTCAATCATTATCATCTTTGGTTGCGCTGTGAGGTGTAAAGAAGGTTGAAGTAGCTTGCAGGCGTGCAATACAAGAATTAGCAGACAGTGTTATTTGCCTGATGTTTCCTGTTCAACCACAGGTAAATGGTTACTGTAGTGTGTTTGTTTAAAGCAGGAAAAGTCATGAATCATTTCTGTTAGTGCAGACCACAAGTCAGTGAATGAGTCACAATTGCAGCTTAATTTTCTATCTTCAGACTTCATAATAAGATAAAATACACTAAAATAAATGCCTTCTTTATTTGTGTAAAGCATAGAAATTTCAACTGTATGAGATTTTTCTGAGCAGACACTGAAGCCCCGCCCCCTGGCTCTCATGTGGCATTAACCACCCTCTCAGCCTCCGTATCTTTCCGGTCGGGGGATAATCCTGCCTCTCTCCCTCCTGCTCTCACCACAGGAACAAATGTGTCACTCTCTCGTGTTGCCTGAGCCTCCATTAAAAAACAGTTTATATAATGTAGGACAGAGCAGAAGCAGCTTTCCAAGAAAAACGGTGTGATCTCCTCTGATGAAGATGGGATGACGGTGGAAGCAGCTGCAACAGCTCGATGGAGGAATGAGGCGCAGACGCACAGCGAGTGCGAGCTTTTGGGTGGAAAACAAAAGGTAGACGGGACTCTTTCATTACGGATCTGTTAGTGTGAGCAGTGGATGCAGTTTTCTATGGAGGCATGAAGGAAGAGTGGAGGGATGAGAGCGATTTTTCCACTTCTCAAGGGGAGAAATAAAGCATCATGGCTGTGAGAGTGCGAGCAGAGAGGTTTTACAGGCGCGTCAGAGTGAGTGAGTGATTCCCTCAGGTTGGGGTGATGGGAGTCAGATGAGATTGTTTTGCTTATTTAACAGCAGTTGCAGACTCTGAAGGCGCTTTTTCCCCCGTGCTGTAAGACGATGCCTGTATCCTGAGGGTGTATCTGGCACTGAGAGGATCCGTGTTCCCCCCCTGCTGCTTTGAGCTCTGTGTTCCTCTGCAGCAGCAGCAGCAGCAGCACCACGGACAGCGACAATGACTCGGCTCCGCAGGAAAGCTCTGGTTGCACTCTTCCTCTTCGCTCTCTTCATTTTCGGGGCCATGATGGGGCTCAGGACGCTCAAACCCAGCGATGGCTTCTCAGACCTGGCTCCAGGTATGGACTTTATGGGTGAGAGGTCCGAGAGGAGGCGTCTGGATGTGAAAGACGTGGTTGCGTCTCCGGGCCAGTTCCACATGGGAAGCAGCGACACCAAGGTGGTCTTCAGCAAATCAGACCGAGAGTACAGCATCTTTTATGACGTGCACATCTTCTACTATCTTTGGTACGGATCCCCCAGCATGGACAACAAGTACATCCACTGGGATCATGTCCTGGTGCCACACTGGGACCCAAAGATCGCAGCCAGTCATGCTCAAGGAAGTCACACTCCTCCAGAAGATATTGCATCGAGTTTCTACCCGGAGCTGGGACCCTACAGCTCCAGGGACCCAAAGGTGCTGGAGTCTCACATGTCACAGATAGAAGCGGCTGCAGCAGGTAACACAGGATGTTTCCATTTTACTTTTTAATGATGTTGACATGAGCCCAGGCCTTTTCTTCTGTTACCCCACACTGTAAGAGCAAAAAACTGAAATCCGAGGAAATCATTATGTCTCATTTTTAGTGGAAATGCTCTTATTATTCTTGATATGTACCACATTCAACTGATAGCTCCTGAAAAATGTCTTGTTTCAAGCTATTTAAAGACATATGAGATTACCCAAAAAAATGATGTATGCATAGGGCTGTCTTAGAATTTTATGTTGGGTCAAGCGATAAATTTTGTTGTTCCAACACCAACAAAAAATATCTTGATAAAATAAGATGTACTTCATCAACCCTTGTTGTAGTATGGTTGAGATAGACTTGTTAGTTAACTTAAAGGGACTGTGAGGACTTTTTCAGCAATCTTGAAAAAGTCTCATCTCATCTGGATATATGCCTGATTATAATCCACAGTTTCAATTATGGTTATCAGCACCGAAAAAGGTTATTTTGAAATGCTGATTCCTAGCCTCCCAATCAGGACAGGGTGGGTCAGATTAGACTAGACTGATTAAGGGCACACCAGAGTCTCTGTGTCAATGCTACGGCAGCTGACACAGTTTACAGTTGGAAGAGAGAGCTGTGTTTTTCTCTGCAGAAGACTATTTTCGTGTATCTAATTTATTTAGTTTTAATGGTGGAAATAGTTGCTGGACTGTCTGACAGAAATGAGACAGAAGAGAAGAAGACAGCTAAACAGATGGAGCATGAGCTAAAGGCTAAAATACGAGATAAAGGCCAAAACAGGGGCTAAGCTGTTTGAGATAATGTACATTTCAACCCACAAGTAGTAGCTATACTGCAGAGTTCTGTTCAAACCTGAGAGTCTATCAATAAAATGAAGAGCCAAGTTACGGTAGCTCCGCTTGGTAGATGAGCACTGATAGGACATAACCAGGATTGAGTAACTAACTACAAGGTACCAATATCTCTCAGAGCACCAGATTGTGAGTGAAGCTAAGTGTAGCCAGCTATTAAACTGTGGTAGAAACTCACAAAGTTTGCTTGTTGTCAAGTTTCAAACAACAGTGCTACGTAACTGTTGCTCAGTGCGTTATCTTGTTGCATTGTTACTGGTAAAAAGTTATCTTGAACAAAGAAAGCTCTAGTATTTGAAATTCAATTTGTAGTCAAGAGGATGCCAACTTATAAATAAATATTATAATAATAACTTCAGTCATCTCTTGTCATATTGACAGAATAATATGCTAGCATTACAACGGTGCAAAATTGTATTTTTCAGTGTGCTGCTCCAGATCTCGTATTGTATTTGGCTCTTCATTTGAAGCGTGTCAGGAAACAATCAGAGCAACAGAGATGCAAGAATCATGCATTAAAAATGTAGTTTTATAAAGTTTCAAAGTCACAGTCAATTTCATAGAGTTATCTCTTGAATAAAAAGCAGATGTTCAGGTTTGAACAACCTGTTGGCATTAACTGCAGTATGAGAAACAGAGAGGCATCTGGTGCACTCGATTTATCCATGATGCAATAAATGAAATCTGTTTCAAAAGCTTCTCTGCACCAATTTCTTCTTCATTTGTTTACTTGAAAGTAGACCATTTCAGTCCAAAAATAACTCTGCTGGGGGCATTTGAGCAACACAAATAAGAAAGACAAAAAAACAACATCAGGCTATGTTACACTGTTATTATGTGGACACAGAGACTCACCTTACAATACAGGACTCCATGTAGTGCCCATAAAAATGCAGACACAATACAGATTCTCTAACTGTGCTCAAACATCCTTGTTCCATCATTAAAGACCTATAAAATCAAACCTCACCTATCTCTCAGGTGTCTCTTCATACCACATGATAAGTGATCAGTTTTCTGCAGTGTTACGTGTTGCGTAAACATCAGCAAACTCTGCTTCTGACCAAGGAAAATGTTCTCTATCAGGGGGTAAGATGGGCAAAACATGACAGGATTTCTTGTGTCATGGTCAGATCTGGATTTTATCAGGATTGTTTTTCACATTCACACTATTTTGACCAGCAAACAACAATTTTAGCCCCAAATATTTCCTATGCTGCATTCTGAGCAGTTTTCGTCACCATGTTTTACCTTTTCTGAACCAGTCTTGTGTCATCTCATGTGCTTTTCAGAACTCTCCATACCAGACATTTTTTGCTTTTGTTTGGGCATTTGATAGAAAATGCCAAAGGAGGAGGACCTACTAACTGAAGGGTCTACCTCCCATACTATAATGAATGGCGATTTTATCATTCATACATTTCATACATATCCCCTTAAGAACAAAGATTACTCATCAGTTATTATGTGTCACATTGAAACGTCCTCCCTGTGTGCTGTGTGTTGTAGGGGTGCTGGTTTTGTCCTGGTATCCTCCCGGAGTGGCAGATGACCACGGGGAGCCCACAGAGGACCTGGTTCCTGCCGTAATGGACGCCGCCCATCGGCACAGCATCAAGGTAACTGGTGAGACAACCGGTATGTTTTTCCTTTCTGATGATTGAATGAATGAATGACTGGTTTAGACTGATGCAAAGGACTTTAAATGTCTCTAACCGTTTTCTGAAAATAAATGCATGTAGAATGATGTCATTTTAATTTCCCAGAGCTAGTGTGAAAGGAAAAAGCTGCATGGAGTCAAGTTAAGAAAAGATGATATATGTAATCATATGTAAATAACAGTTTTTAAAAAAATGTATTTCCTGAAAGTCACACTACAGACACATGGTTTTGTCCAAAATGAAAGTCAGCTTTTCAAATGTTAATTCCAATGTTTTCAGTTGTCAATGATAAAAAATGTTAAGATCTGGCTCAATGTATAAAAATCATACGAAGGAAAAACTAAGAAAAAAAAACACTTTCACACAAAATCCTATAGCCTCCAATTTAAACACTGGACTTGAGAGCATTGTGTCAAGACAAGGTCCAGGAAGAGAAAGTAGAGAATCGGCTCGAAAGTAAGGGACGTCATGTAAATTATGGTTGGTGCAACACTCATGATCATGTTTGAAATCATGTAAATATACATTTTCTGTCAAGCACAAAAAGAAAGCCAAAGTATATCTAGTAATGTCTCGCTACACTGCATTGGGACCATGCATAGGCTAAAATGTGAGAGTTTAAAAAATGACACAAGACAAGATTGGAGTTATGAAATGGTGAAGAAAAGACAACAAATGGTGCATAAAACTGTTTGGAATTCAGTATAAGAAATGTATAGGTCTCAAAATGTTGGTTGCAGGTAAAAACAGCTTTATTATTAAGACAAATCAAATCAAGATCTTAATCCTGACATAAAAACATCCTGAACACATTTTTTCCATATCGCCCCCTAATGAAAAACATCTTCCCTGGTCAGAAGCAGAGTTTGCTGATATTTATACAGCATGTAACACAGCAGAAAACTAACCACTGATCATTTGATATTAAGAGACACCTGAGAGACAGGTGAGCTTTGATTTCATTAGTCTGTAATGATGGAACAAGGAGGTTTGACCACACTCAAAGACTGGTTTACACAGAATTCACTATAAGAAATAGTTATTAAACATAGTTATTAAACATTATTTTGACAATTAACAGATAAGTCAGCAAGAGCCACTGTCATCTGGTCATTTTCAGTTTTGACACTTATGCAGTAAACAGTACTATTTAGATCTTAGCTGGTGCAGCCATGAGGATTTGAGCTTTGAGATTTGAGAAACCAGCCTGCAGTAAAAAAGTTCTCATGGATCTACTTTTTCTCATGAAGAAATTTTGCTTTGAACACCAATGTGACAATCTTTTGTCTCCAGTTGTGAAAAAGCGTGTCATGCACTTTTACTTTTAACACAGCATATCTTGCAGCTGCATTGCATTCTGGTCCAGTGAGGCTCTTCACAGTGAAGAAATTGTTACCTCCCTATGGTTGCATCCTCAAAGTCTGAATCTCTGACCCAAAAAACTGACATTTACAGTAATACGAACGCTGCAGAGGGATGGAAATGTTCTTCTTTCATTCCTTATTTCAGCTATTTTTACAGACTGGGAGTGCTTCAGGGCAGATTTTCTATTTCAGTGCAGCACTCTATCAAACAGAGTCACATCTACTTAAGCACAGAGGGGCTCTGACACCACGGAGCTGTGAGATGCTGATGGTGCTCGAGACGGAAACGCCAAAACAAGCCCAGCTCAGAGTGTAGATTCAGCACTGAGAGCACAGGAGAGCGTCCTCTCAGTCGACTTTCATGATACTTAGGGCTTGGAGTGGTAACTGTGTGTGTGTGTGTGTGTGTGTGTGTGTGTGTGTGTGTGATTTAGAGTTACACAACAGTGTGCTGCTGACCTCAGGCACAACGCTGCAGTGTTTTAGTGCAACAGAAACAAAACACAGGCTAAAATCTCTCTCTGTGTCTGTGTGTGAGTGTGTGTGTGTGCGTTTGCATTATGTGTCTTTTCATGAAGCATTTTCAGAGATCAGAAACTTGTTTTGTGAAACAAAGCGAGGTCTGCAAAGAGATCATTGCTGTGATGCTTTTACAAACAGGCCGACGCGGGCAGATCTATACTCAGTCTGTCTGCTCCATCCTCATTAATTAAGGATGGATTGACCCTGTTTGCTCACTGAAACGTGGATATGAGCAGAACACAAGGGGAGTGAGATTAAACCCTTAGTAGAGCGGAAAAGTAGAGCTGCCCCACTTTCACATTTCCCCAAAAAAGAAAAAAACAGCTCTGAAAATTTGGGGTACAAGCTGATCTGATACCAGTTTGGCTTCTAGAGAGATTGAAATAAACTGTTGCGGCTTACTCAGCCTCATTGTTATGGATGTGTTGAAGTTAACTAATTGCAGCATAAAAGTCAAGCAGATGCAGAACATCAAATATTGGACGAACTTCCTGAAAAACCCAGGTACAAGAATTGTGTCTTTGGCATGCCTACTCGGTACAAAACGAAGTAAACATGGCGAGCAGTGTGACTTAGAGAAGATCAAGAAAAAAAATTCAGCAGAAGAAACAGGTGCTGTTATCAGTAAGTCAATCATCAAAGATAAAGAAAGAGAAAGGGAACGTTTGGCTAAAGATCTTGAAGAGGATGAATGTGTGAGGTGTTTCAGAGTTCACAGTTACAGACCTCAAAAATATAATCAGCAAGCAAAGACACAAACAAACAGGTAAAACTGACAGCAGCGAGCCTTGCCTGTTTGAGACTTCAGTTGCCTCTGTAGTGGCAGAGCTCCATAAAAAACAAGAAAAGACGAATTCAAAGCCATTTGCGTGACACGGGCTCCACTGGTCCTGACGCCTGTCTACTTTCATTGATAAAAAAATTGAAGAATAATTCCACGTTAATCACTGTTGCATTGAATGTCCATTTATTTTGAGGGATGCAGTTTTCACATTCTATTCAAAGCAATAATCCAAAAAGATAAAACTTAAATCAATTTCTTGCATTCTTAGGGTTAATCATGGTAAAAAAAGAAAAAAAAAATGTTGTGCCAGCTTTGCATCACACCAAACAGAACTGAGCTGAACAAAGGAACAGATGACATCAGGGCTGGCTGACCCTATTATCCCAAAAAACTCCTCCCAAAACAGATTTGTCTTAATTTTTAAATTAAAACAAGCTTTAAGCTGTTTCAAATCAGTAAATTTACATATATTCAATGTCAACATAAATTTAATAAGAATTTACTCAAAAAATAGAAATACAAATAAATCTATATTTGCCTCTACAGCCTCCATTATCTCATTGGTTGACTGAAAAATGTTAAGTCTCTCCAATCTAAATTTGCTGTATAGCTTTAAATTGTCATATTTTTCCAGAAGATCCATTCAATCCCCAAATATTCATTGTCTTTGCTTGAATCATCTCCCATCAGCCTTCTTTAAGACGACCAAACAGGTGCTGTAAACCTGCCATTAATGCCCGTAATGGTGAGATCTACCACCATTAACTTTAATGTCCTGTTGAGGCTGGATGAGCATACGGCCCATGTCACCAAACTCCACTCTCTTTCCATCACCACCACTGAAGGCAGCTAAAATATACAACACAAATCTGCAACCGCCATTATTTTCTCTCTTTTCGCTCCATCTAGCAGAAGTTATTGGTGGAGGTAGAGCTATAAACCTGGCTTGACAATGTTGTCATACTCCCAGATGTAAATTCACTCAAAAGAAACAGATGATTGTTCCTGGTTGTTATCAGAATGAGTAGAAATAAAACTTGCACAGAAACATTGTCCAATCATTCCACTTAGTGTGCAAGAAATAATTGTACAGCCATAAAACGGTCACAAAACAGATCAGAAACTCTGGCCCAGAACAACACAGAAACAGCAGACCAGCAGATACACAAAGAAAGAGTTTATACCACAACAAAAAATCACAATGATTTGCACTGGCAGTAGAAATGATGACTGAGGAGGCAGGGCGAAGCAGCTAATACTCCCTATGGAGATAACAATCTGCCAGGAGGGATAAATACATAACAGAAAGTCCACTGAAAGAGCCTAGATTTTATCTTTAACTAAAGGAAGCCAGAAATACTCTGACAACACTAACCCAGACTTTGTTACATCAAGCTCAGAGAGTTAAAGATTTAGAAACATGCACACAGCATGACAAACAGTTTGTACTAACAAAGGCTGACAGGAGGCTAACTAACAAGATTAAATTCAAAAGCTCTACAAACCCCACAAACTCACTACCAATCAGCTGACCCAGGGAGAGGGCAGAGAGAGAGCCTTAGTCCACAGGGAAGTAAGAGGGTGAGGGTGAGGGTGAGGGGGTGAGCAGTGAGGCTGGAGTGATGACAAAGCTGTTACAAGACTCGGGAGGACACAGATGGAGCAGGCAGGGTAGACAGGAAGTGTGTTTATGCAACAGTCTGGATCTGAGTTGTGGCTACAGTCAGGTTTTTATGGCAGAGGTTGATGAGTTGCTGATGGACCAATCGCCTGCACCTGCCAAGTCCACCTGGGGAAATGATGGTTTAAAGAAAGGAGGGGGGTGAGAGAAGCTGCCACTAAGTAGACCTGGAGATGGAGGGCATGACAATCACAGGCTTTGTAGCTTCCTCAGACACATGTTGTTTCCATATACTGTATAAAGGTTGTTTCTCTTTATTGTGACAATATTGTTGTTTCTGTACTGAATGGGAATGCAAAAGTTATGCTCTTGATTGCAGCCATAAATGACTTTACAGTATATCAGTAACTCTAGGTCTGAAAGCGCGTTGTGCTAAAACATTCACAATTATAACTACGATACTCAAAAATCTCTTAAAGAGGGGTATTGCACTTTTTTAGGCTTTATTCTGTCTCTTTAGTACTCCTGACACCAGAGGCCAGAGAACTTCAGGTGCATTAAGAAATCTACAGAAGTTTAGGCACAAGGAAATATTCACATTTTCTCTTTTTGTACAGTGTTTGGTAAATTGTGTGTTATACATGGCTTGTGTTTTGTGTTATATCCTTGCTTTAATATACAGTATAGCTTCTGTAAAGTTCATGTTATTTGTACTTAGTTGTTTCACAACTTACTCATTTTATGTTCATTTATTTATTTTCTTGTATTTTACACTCTCTTTCTCATTCATTTTTTAAAATTGCTATCTGTTTTTTTTTCTTTTAACTTTTGTGTTAAGTTGACCCTGGGAGAAATGCACAAAAAATTCCAGTGTCCTTGTACTGCCCTGTACCTGTGTAAACAGCAATCAAAATATGTTCTATTTTGAAGTAGCTTAACATGATTTATAGCTCAAAACAAGTACCTCTTTTATCTCACTGGTGTTTTGGAAAACTTTTATTTCAGCCTCTGTTGTTTTAGCTGCTGTCTCTTTAAGGCAGACCTTGGTGTTTGAGGCCCATCCTTACAACAAGTTATTAAATAGTTCCAAGAAATCTCTATATGATGACCTCATCATTTCAGAAAGTCTCATAAAGACTTTGTCATTACTTGTTTTAATTAGTTCACAGACAGATTCAGGGATTTCTACAACATTTCAGTATGCAGAGGTTTGAAAATCTGCACTATGGATCCAGATATTGTCCGTGCTGCACCTTTATTTCCTCCATATTTCATCATGTTTCCATGAGGCTTATGAACACGGGCCAAACGGAGCAGAACCTCTGCACCCCCACCCCCCACGGTAGATGTGTTGGTTATCAGCAACGCTAACATACAGGACGTATGGAAGCATGTAAGCAGTGATGGTAACATTGTTTAAATTGGACACTTACATTTCTGTACAAAAAGGGAGTATAGATGGGCCTTTAGTCTGAACATCCAGCATTACTACTGTATATAAGGCAGAGATAAAATATAAAGCAGAATAACCCCTCTTTAAAAAGTTTGTTCATGCGACAACTCAAAGTTTCTTTATCAGCAGGAATCAATGTTAGCACGGCTGATATGTTTAATTAATAAGTTCAGATGCTTGAATTTGTACAATTAGAGTTGAAGTTCCTGAACCTCTTTTCCACTTGAGCCACATTTCATGATCTTTTATTATAAAAACACTCCTCTGTTAAATGTTCTGCTGCTGTGCTTTTGAATTTAACATCACAGTTTACATAATAGCTGATTTAATGTTGCGTCCACTGACACGATGATGTAATGTGGCTTCAGGTTAGTGTCTGTCATGGTCTGAAGTGAGGCTGCACATGAGTGAGAACTGTTCAGGAGGTCTGTTTGTTGCAGCATCGTCTGAACTCCAGAGACTCAGAGCGTAAATATGAGAGTGTGTCTGCGCCACAGGAGGGGGGCTGAGAAAACAAAACACAAGCTTTATTCAGCCAAACAGGACCAGATTGAGCAGCGTCTTACCTCGCTGGCCTTTCATGAATTCCAACCAGTAGAGACAGCTGACAGGCTCCAGTCTGCGCGCCAAACACCAGGTTACCATGGAAACTGTTTAGGAAGACCTTGCAGCTTCTTTTGAAAAATGGTGTGGGCGTTGAGCCCTCACTGTTTGTGGCTTGACAGCTCCGTAAATGCTGTAGTGTGTGCGGCTGAGCTGCGGTAGACCTGTTTTCTCTCTTTGTGGCTGAAGCAGAGAAGCGTGCCACAGTTGGTCCTGCAGGACTCTGCCTTCAGCTCCTTTTACAGAGCCCAACGCACTGCAGTATCATAATCAGAGTTTTCATCTTTAAACTGATCCATCTGAACATCTTCTTCTGTATTTAAACCAAAGTCTCCTGTGGATCACATAATTCCTACAGAGGCACATAGATTTCACTTTTAAAACTTCACTGTTGAACTCTGAGGGGGATTCACTGAGAATGATTTGCAGTAGGGCTGTAACTAATTATTATATCTATTGTCAACTTATCTATTGATGTTTTTTTCCGTTCATCAATTGATCATGATTACTTTTTGAGCTACAAAGTAAACTTAAATGAGCTCCGTTGGATAAACATCTTTATGTTGCCTTCTATAGGTATGTAATGCAGCTGCATTGTTTTTCCGTTTAGCTCACATAACGTTTGAGTTTGAGTGTTTTGGCCAATTGGGGCTTCTGTACAGGAGACTGAGAAACTGTGCAATTTCTGAAGATTTTTTTCTGTCTGTGAAAGTTAATATAAGTTAGCAGAAAGTAAAACAGTCACAATGCTAACTGCATTAGAAGTTAATAGGGTTTTCCACTGACATGAGCATTCTTCCGCTAACCAAAGCTAGCAAGTTCAGAATAACCTTCCTTTTTTAAATTAGGGCGTGTATATCGTTTTGACTGTTCATGCAAGTCTGTAATCTTTCTGTTTTGTATTTTCATTTTTGTTCAAACCTTTACAACAAAGAAACAGTGGACCGTGTTGCATGTGGTCCGGTTTTCTTCAACAGGTCACGCGGGTTTATCGAAACTCCTCACAGGGATTTGAAGTTGTTGTTATACTTAGGAAGTGACATGAAAAGACTTCAGAGACAGTTCAGGTGAATGTGAAAGATGTTATCCAGAGTCACCTGAGTCTACAGACATTTTATGACGTGACAGGTCGACCCCATGGGGATAGGGACCATCTGCTTCTCTCCTCCGCCTCCTCCTCCTCCTTCACTGCTCCTGGAGGCCAAACTTCTGTCTGCTTCTATCTTTAAACCAGAGGAGGTGAAGGACGAGCTGCCGGCCTCTCTTGCTCTTTCCTGACTGAACCCAGGTGCCCTCTAATCTGTGCTGTAAGCAGGGGGAAAGTGGTTTGCCTTCACTTGTTGAAGTGTGTGCTGTGTGTCCAATCATTTGTATGACGCTCTAAACTTCTACAGTTAGGAATGGATACCAGATGATGATGGGATGATTATTCACAACCCAGTTTTCCCTGAGAAACAACAAAGGACTTCTGCATCACAACATTTCTTTTACAAGACTGTGGTGATCATCTTCTTCTGACTCAGATTTTCATTGTTTATCCAAAACTATTGAGCCTTTAGATTCATTTGTCATTACTCTTTGACAAAAAGACAACTGAGCATCAACAATGCAAAAGAAGCTAAATATGATGATATGGTGTGCCATGGCTAAGGTTTTTTAGGTGGAGAGGACAGGAAAAGTGAGAAGTTACACCAAGGGGTTATTTATTTTAGAGGTGGTGTTATTGCAGACAGGACTGACCCACTTAATGTGCTATAAGGAGAAATTATTGAGTGAAGGAATCATTTTATGGCATGAGACTTGCTAAAGTGATGATGTCATCAGAAAAGTATCCCGTAACTGGTTCATGACACATTGGATGGACGGGCCTCAAACACCAAGGTCTGTCCATAGGTTTCCCTTCCTCCTCTGGTCAAATAGGGGGAAGGGGGGTTGTTGAGCAGGGGCCTTAAAGAGACAGCAGCTACAACAAAGTGTTCCAGAAAGAGGCTGAAAAAAGGGTTTTCTAAAACATAAAAGTTTGGATTGGTGGTAAATTTGAAACAAGGTAAAATAGATCGATCATTTAATGGTTATTTACTCCTAAATTCAGTGCTTCATGTGGTGGAAATTCATATTAGCCTGTGTCAGAATGTTTTTATTCTTCTTAAGGCCTGAAAAAATATTTTCAATTTTTTCTTCAAACATAAATGTATTTTTGAACAAGTTATATACAAACATTTTAGGGTGAAAAAGCTTATAAACTTTAAATTATTTAGCGTTAAAATGGATGAAAGAGGGTAAATATGTTTCACAAAGCATAAAAAAAGATTATTCATAAAATTGCAAGATAAAAAAGAAAAGAAAAGAAGTCAAATAAAAAAATAACTCATATTCACATTTAGTGCACACTGTTTTATGTTGAATGCTCAGTTACAAATATTTAAAAAAAAAAATGGAAAACTTCTTTTCATGCCTTAAGACAAAAAAAAGGAAAACACTCAAAGGAAAAATCCTGACACTGACTTTCATAATTCATGCATCAAAGGGTTAAGTTTAGTATAAGGATTGTTTATCAAAAACGTCATGCAAAACTGACCCTACAGCATGTAAAGATGTAAAGATGTGCTCTGGCAGACTTGGTATGGTGGGTCATAAAGGTTAAATATGTCATCTTGAGCCTGCTGTATTAAAGTAGACAGGCTGAGAACTGCAGAGTAAACAACACTCCTGCCTGCAGGTGCCCCTGGCTTTTATAAGAAATGGGTGCAGTCTCATTGCTTTTATTCATTTTGCATCCAAAATACATCTTTAAATAATCAAGGAACTTTATTTAACCTTTTTTTACCTCACTTAGTGCCTAGATTGTACACTGTTCTGCACTGTTCATGTGTCAAAACAGAGGAGAGCAGAGAGGAAAGGTTCATTTCTGAAGAAGTCTGCTTCAACCTCATGTTCTGTTTGTCATCGTGGGAGCTAATTAGCCGTCTGCCAGTTATTTTTCTGTCAAAGGAGGATTTAGTTTGCTTTATACAAACCCAGTTTCACCCCGTGTTAATCTGGGCTGCACTGATGAAATAAGAGTCTAACAGCAGGGTCAACTCGGGTCCAGAGAGAGAATTATCTTTGCTCAGTCAAGCTGTGATTGTGTTTTGATTCTTGTGTATGAACCTTTCCTCCATTTGATAGAAGATTGTTGCTTTGAAGTCAGAGGAAAGCTTGAAGGTTGATTCTGTGAAGCAACGATTACCACAATGAAATGTCTCCAAAGGAAAACCAAAGCTAAGCTTGGAGATTGAGAGCTCCAGAAATCTTGATGCGCAGCAATAACAGCACAATGTAGCTCAACCTTCACTGACCCGCTGCAGTGAATAGATTTTTGAGCCTCTGCCATCGCGTCTTACTCTTTAACGCTTTACCTACTGCTATATCACCAGTGTTATAGTCGCTCAGCTAGAGTGTTATTAGAATTATTAACTCTGTCAACTTTTGTTCATTCAGGAGAATTCAAACGGCATTGGAAACATAAGAAGTTGCACTTTTGAGTGATATGTGATTCATTATGGTAATCACAAGCATGTGATGTAGCCCTGCGAAGCAAAACAACAGAAGTATGGTGAAATTGCTTAACACTCTGGTGCATGAATTATGAAAGTCAGTGTCAGGACTTTTCCCTTGAGTGTTTTTATTTTTCTTAAGACATGAAAAAAGTTTTCCATGTTTTATCAAATATTTGTAACTGAGCATTCAATATAAAAAAGTGTGAACTTAACGTAAATATGACTTTTTTTTTTTACTTCTTTTCTTTTCTTCTTTTTTTTCGGTAATTCCATGAATAATTGTTTTTTAATGTTTTGGGAAACATTTTAACTCTTTTGCATCAATTTTTACACTGAAAAATTTATAGTTTATAAGTGTTTTCACCCTCAAAAGTTTGTTTATAACTTTTTAAAAAGTTTATATATGTTTGGGGGAAAAAACATTTTTCAGGCCCTAAGAAGAAGATAAATATCCTGACACAGGCTAATATGAATTTCTACCACATAAACTATTGAATTTAGGAGTAAATAACTTCCAAATAGGTGTCCACTGTAGTGACTACTATGCACCACGGGGTTAACGACTGTAACCTGTTGATTTTTTTGCCCAAGTCAACGCTGACAGAGCTGAGAAGCTCCACTATTTGCAGCAAAAAGTATTAAAGATTTATTTTCACTCCTCCTTTTGCAGGAGCTTGAAAGTGAGCCACTCAAACTAAATAGGCTTAAAACTTTAATATCAGGCGGAAGAAATACAAGTCAAAGTCGGTTGAGTTTGGAGTCCTTTGTTAATGCTCATCCAGAAAAGCTCAGAGAAATGCTGCAGTTCTATAAATGTCCCAAGAGTGACTTTTATATTCATTAAGTTGAAATTGAAATTAAACTTAACTGAGTGATGGAATACTTTTTTTTTTACATGCTGTAATTACACTCAGTTCTCCTGATTGTTGAATGCTCTCATCTTTCTTTGATTAAGAACCAAAATCTATCTTCAGAACAACATGTAGCATCAACCTGTTGATATTTCTCTTTCTTTGTTAGGTAAAGAGCTAAAATTTTGTGTGGTGAATAGTTGATTATGTGAACTCCAGGGAGCTGGCCAATCAGAGGGAAGGGGGCTAATGGAGCTGGGGGCCTTAAAGAGACAGATGCTACAATAAAATGTTCTAGAGAGAGGCTGAAATAAGAATTTTCTAAAATACCAGTGTGAGAAAAACAGGTATTTGCCTGAGCTTTAAATCAAATAAAGCTTCTGCAGGGGCACAAAAAGATGCTGATACTAATACTTAAATCCATGTGAATGCATCCATTATCTCTCTGTTTGTTTCTCTCATGCTGCTGTGTCTCTGGGGAGGGAGATGCTTTCACAGTTTTTCTTAGTACTGAAAAGCTTTGAATAAGATTTCTCAGAAATGATAAAGTATGGATGAATATAGTTTTGAGCACAGAGAATATGTACTTACAAACAGAGTTTATTTGGCCCAGACAAAATTGTTCAAGCAGCTGGAAGGCTGATAAACTGGATGCTTCAATAATGGATGCTGCATTTTACTGAAAGGGAGGCCAAATAAAGAGCCAGGTTCACAAACTGCTTTTGAGCTTTTTTTTCATAAAATAACTTACAGAATCAGATTGAAATCAAATGCATAACACCTTCTTTTTCAGGCTTTAGTACATCTCTGTTGTTTGTTTGTGAACTTTTCACTCACTCTTGAATGTGTTTTGCACAGGTGGCTTTTCACATCCAGCCGTACAAAGGACGGACGGACCAGAGCATGCATGACAACATCAAATACATTATTGACAAGTGAGTTCTTTCTCTCTGCGCCTCCACTTTCTCCTGCGCCCGGCTTTGTTCTCCAAAGGTCAAGCTCTCCTCCCCGTATCATTGGCTGCTGACGTTAGGAGACCGCAGATCCAGTGAGACATGAAGTCTGATAAGAGAAGATGAGGACGCTGGATGTTAAATATAGATGTTCCCCCTGTGATTCAGCTCGCTGAGTTCAGCGAGTAGCTTTTTCAGCTGGCCTCAGTGTGTGAATTGGAGGCTGGTTCTTAACACTTGGTGATGTTCCTTTAAAGAAATGTAAAATATATTAGCAATAAGAGGGAGTCTGAGAAAAAGCTGTGGTTTTGATCAGATAGGGTTTTATCTAATGAAATATTTAATGGGGAAAGAGCAGCCCATGATCTGGCGCTGTGACCTGGACCCGCAATAAAGAGCCTCAGTGATGCTGTGTTTGTAGTCATACAAGATTGGAGTCAAATCAAAGCACAGGCTGGAGCACCGCGAGCTGAATCTGATTCCTGGAGTTCATGTTGCTGCCAATATTTTTAGAAACCCACTGTGCTCACCATCTGCATGACAAGACACAATATTTGAGCTGAGAGGAAAGAGATGGTTGTTTGTGAAACATAAATATGACCTGAAGTCAGAAACAAACTCAGTCTGTGAAATCTGAGCTGAATTCAACTAAAAACTGTTGAATCATTGTGATATAAGACAAAGATATAAGACAAGAATAGTGTTCAGTTATTGGTGGTATATGTTGCATCCTCCACGATTTCATCATCAGCCTACGTGTAGATTGCTTTAACACAAAGCAGCACAATATTTATTATGTTAAAGTCTTAAAAATAGCCAATATTTCCCTTTGGGTCTTGCAATAGACACAAAAAAAATACCAGCATCACCTAAAAAAGCTCCCTTTCCTCTTCCTGTGTTGGCGTTTCCATCTTGCTACACCAGTCCTGTAACTGCCTAAGTCCATAAATAAACACCAACCTCAAGTTTTTCACTCTCTAAATAGCAGATAGCAGGATTTCACCTCATGGTTACTGTGACCACATTATTGTAATACTTGTCGAAAATCAGTCAATCAGCAGAATATCTCACATTCACACACACACAGGTAGAGGACACAGACAGATTCAGGAATTTGGCATTTGTGGTGATGCAGTGAATTGTATTTCAACCGAATAAGTGAAAAAAAAATAATAATGTGGCTAAAATTGTGTAAGCAACCCAAGACCAATTTATTTTGCATTGTTCAAACAAAGCTTGGGATGTTTATCTTGACTCATTTATAGCGTAATTCTTTTTTTTGCATTAGCTGCACTCTGCTGGTCACAAAAAAATCTTCCCTAACACCTTGAAACTTTCTCTCTTTGTTTTCTCAGCTATGGAAAACACGGCGCCTTCTACAGATTCAGATCCAGCACAGGACAAATCTTGCCTCTGTTTTACGTCTATGACTCTTACCTGACGCCCCCAGAGTCCTGGGCAGAGCTCCTGACCTTAAAAGGCTCCCACACGATCAGAGGCACGCCTTACGACGGCGTTTTTGTGGCCCTGATTGTGGAAGAGCGCCACAAACATGACATTAAAGCCAGTGGATTTGATGGTATTTACACTTACTTTGCCTCCAACGGCTTCTCCTTTGGCTCGTCGCACCAGAACTGGAAAGCCATTAAGGCTTTCTGCGATGCGAACAATCTGCTTTTCATTCCCAGTGTGGGGCCAGGGTACGTGGACACGGCTGTTCGACCCTGGAACAACCACAACACCAGGAACAGAGTTAACGGACGATACTACGAGACGTCACTGCAGGCGGCACTGACTGTGAGACCAGAAATCGTCACCATTACTTCTTTTAACCAATGGCACGAGGGCACACAAATAGAGAGAGCTGTACCCAAGAAGACAGTGACTCGTTTATACTTGGACTACCACCCCAACCAGCCTGACCACTACTTAGAGCTCACACGTCAGTGGGCCGAGAACTTTAACAAGGAGAAGGACAAGTGGCTGATGTAGAATTGTCTCTATTTGAGAGTATATGCACTGTTAAAGACTTCACTCTTCATCTTCTCTCCACCTTTTCTCCTGCTCTGATCTCCTGTGATGAGAATTTCCTTTAATGTTCGCTCGACCTTTACTGTTTCTATCACTAACATCTTTTTGTACAGGTTGATAACTTCACTGATGTGTTTCAGCTGTGAGGTCAAAATGATGGACAGCTAATCGTTATTTCCTGATAAGAACTTTATTTGTGACTGTATGAACGTGAAGCTGTGTACAGTAAGTCTGCTCTGGGTTTTTCTTACGTACTTACTTTCTTATGATGGACTGTTCTTTCCTGTATTCCTTGGAAGAGAAATTAAAGAGTGTGTCTGTTTACTTTTGCCAAAACTGTGGCATCACTGAACAAGAAACATCCATGAAAAACAAGGAAAGGTGGTATTTCTTAGACTAAATACATGAGTGTGAATATGAACGAAAGGGATGAAGAATCTCAGCCCACAACGCCCTCATCAACACCTTTACTCCAGTGATAAGGTAAATAATGAACGTTTTGATCTGTAATACCCTTCACAACCTAAACAAAAGGAAAGAGAGGGATAGGTAAGAAGAAAGAGCAAGTTTGAGTTGAAGCCCACCTATTCAAATTGTGGCCTTATGAGCTACTCTCCTATTTAAGGGGTTAAAAAGGTGGGGAAAAAAATCTTTAAAAATATTATTAAAGAGGGGGTTTTGAGCTTTTTCAGGCTGTTCCTTTGTTTCTCCATATTATCTTTACATGAGTTCTCATTGGTGTTTTAGAAAACTCGTATTTCAGCCTTTATCTGAAACACTTAATTTCAGCCCCTGTCTTTTTAAGGCTCCCTACTCCACTAACCACCTTCCCTCTGATTGGCCAGCCCTGTGGAGGTCTGTCAGGGGCAGAACTATAGGCAGACCTTGATGTTTGAGGCCCGCTCATGCCATGTGTCATGAACCAGAAGGTCACACAGACTCAAGAACTCAATTTATAAGAGTTTAGGCTTGGATTGTTTACCTTGGATTGATAGGGTTTTATAAGCAGGGGAACATTTCAGATTCACAAAATCTTAGTTATTGCTTCCTCGGTATAGTTTACATACCTTGGTTGTCATTTCCTGGCTGGGGATTGTTTTGTGTTTGTTTGTTTGTTTGTTTTGACTTTATCAACATCTATGAACAGTGCTGGAGTGGAGATTAAAGTCTGGTTTTAGATGCAAAGCTCTGACTCCATTCTCATTCCTCAGTTGTTGATAGGTTAACACTCAAAGCGCTGGAATTCAATCACTGCTGCAATCGCCATGAGCAGCCATTTTGACGGTTAGATTCAAAGCATTCTGATCAGAGTACATAATTTAATGATTTACACATCTCCTACATAAGCATATCTGTCAAAACAATAAATAACTCCAGCATTGCATATTAAAATATGGAATAACACAATTACCTCTGACATTGCATCACCATCACACCTACCACCGTGCAGCCTCTTCAAGGTCTGAGCAACCTTCATCTTACCCACCCAATACTATGTTGGACTTTATTAAAACTTTCCCCATAAATCTTCACAGTTCAAAGTTTTCAACCAAAAGACACATTTTTGAAAACTATAGTGTTTGCACTGATGTCATGATGAGTTTCAGGTTGTTAAATATGATTTAAGATGTCTTATCCATGAAAAAGGGTTGAAAAATGCCAGGACTTGGTCAGCAAGTGAAACACAGACATTATGTGAAACTACAGCTAATTGTCAGTCTCATACAGTTTAGTATCAACTTCATGGAAATACGAAAATAACACAGTTCTCCCCTTCATATTCTGTCTGGATACTGATAACTACCTTGTTTTTACTCCCAGCCCATTACTAAATCTTCCTCTCTGTTCACTTAAAATGTACAAGACTGTTAAACCAATCAGAAATTTGTTATGGTGCTTGTGTAAAGACCATGTTTCTACTCTGGCTCTAAAATTAGACGGACAATCAATAAAAACCTCAAAAGAATCAATAATAACAGCACAATTCTATCCAAATGTTTCCTGAATTGCATTGGCATGGCTTTTTGTAACTCTTCTCTGTCTGGCCACATTACGAGTTGCTTCGTTAGAAAAAACATGTCATTGACGACATCAGTGAACACACTAGAAACAGGAGCTTCTTGATACTTTAGACGCATTAGACAGGAAAGGCGCAGAAACATTGAGCGTCAGTCCTGTCAATGTCATCGTAAGTATCTGGGACAGGAAAAGCTGTCAACAGACTCAAAAAATGTCCAGATAGTTGCCTTAGAAATCTTCACCACAATCTCCTTTGTTCTTTGGACGATTGTTTCTCAACCTTCAGTAGTCTAATGTATCTGAGATGTTTGTCTTGGTCCAACAGATTAATGCAGCCAAAACATACAGCAAAAATGTACCATTTTATCAATAATCCTTTATACCTGCGAGCTCACTCTTGATCTGCTGTAACGGTGCCTCCAACATGGCTGACTTCTTAGTTGATGATGTGGTGTGAAAGCACTCCATGACTGCAGGAAAACAGTGCTGTCTACAGGGCAGAAATTGGTCAATTGGGTGGTGTAATCTATATAAAACCAATTGCAATTAAAAATAAAGATACTTTTAGAAAAAGACAGTGACCGTCAAGGTTAATTTTTTTCATTTTGAAAAGTTATGTCAAAAAACCCATGAAGGTCAAAATGATTGTTATGGTGGTCCACGTTTTATTAACAGCAACCAGCAGAGCAAAGATGATGGCCTGGATATCTAATGTAGGTTTTTGCATCTATTAGGCTTCAGTCATTAAATTGGAATAGCTAATTTAAAAAGGATGCATTAAACTTCACTCATTCATGAATTTCTGAACAAGCAACCTCTGTTTTAGTTCGATGACCTCACAGTGTTCAGTTTGTGACTTTATGCCAGGCTGCTGAAAGTGAAACATCTCAGGCAGAGTTAATCCACCAGTGTCCAAGTAGCCTGAATTCATGTAAATAAGAACTCACCAGACCAGAGCTGATCCCTCAGAACAATCTAATGCCACGCTTTAATGGCTCCGCTCACAAAAAGGCTCTGCCCGTGAAAATGACATTTTGCTATGGGGCTGGTTGAAGCGCACTTACATACTCGGGCCTGGAGGCAGCTAACAATGGCAAATAAACCGTTTGAGAAAGAGGGTCTTTTACTCTGTTGTTTTTTAGGAAAGGTTCTCAATTAACTATGGCTTCTGCATGAGAAAAACAGCCAAATATGTGGAGCCTCGACTCAAGACATTTATTTTTATGACTCCTCTGAAGGTATTAGATAGCTGCAGATCCCAAATATTAGAAAATTTAGAGTAAAGTAGCTATATTTGTGGCTAATGATTGGTTTCACAGAACTTGCTTTGCATTTCTTCACCAAAGATTAAATATTGATGCTCATTCACTGAAAAAGAGGACACTCCAAATTGATTTTATTCCCCTAAATCCCGCTAATGGTTAGTTAAAACCACATGCATTATTATGCTCAATCTGCACCCCAAATATGCAGCATTAACCTGCAAAAGTAAAGCAGCGCAAGTCCTTACTGTTCTTGCATCATGCATTTTTATATTCCAGAGAACATTTTAGCCGAGCACACATTCTTTTGTACTGAAGAGCAGTTTTGAGGCAGTAACGACACAATAATGTTCGTGATAAGTTGCCACATTCATATTCATATTCAAGGTCACCCAACCCCTCCGCCCTGAGCACATTACACTTACATAATCAGGATTACCACAGCGCACACTACAAACATGAGAGGTCAATGACACAGAAACAGAACACAGTGTCTCACATGAGACTATTGTTACAAAGAATTGTGCATTTGTTGATTAAATCTGTTTGATTTAAGGGGTTTTAATTGGTGTCAAACAGCTGTGGGACACCAGGTAGACATGTCTGTGTGCAGAGAAACCCTGCATCTACTCAGCTGTCCTGACAAAGACAAACATGACCTGAATATAAGTCGTCAATTAAAAATTAAATCTGAAATTGATTTGATCCGTCCTTTTGAATCATCAGTGAATGTCTATAATTTAAACACTATCTTTTAAACTTATAGGATGTCTGTCTATGAAACACTGATCAAACCATCACTCTGCTGTATAACCGTATTCTCCACTCAAGAAGCATTGATCAGTGTTTTCATTTGTGACTATTTTTTTCTTTCATATTCAATGGCTCTTGTACACCCTTTAAAAACCTTCTTTATTCTATTGTTCTTTATTTTCTAAACCATAATGATAACACTAATACTTCAGGATACAAGAGCTCCATCTGGTGGAGGTTTTGAGCTCATCTCCTTTCTCAGTCACTTTTCCTTTTGGTGTTCAATCTTTTCATTACTTCATCATCTCTCCATTTTAAGTTTGTACTGTAAGCTTGAGTGTTTAACTTTGGCCTACTTTTGTTGGGTTTTTTTAAAATGTGCTTTTTAAATAAACTTCAAATGGATCATAAAACAGCCAAAGGTCAGAAGAAGCAAGAACATGAAAACCACTTATGTTAAAGAGGGGATTCTCTGTTTCCTTTGTTAAGAAATAGTTATAAAGTAACAATAGTGGCTGTTCATACTAAAGCTTAACAAGGTCAGGTATTGTAGAAATTCCTGCATCTATCTGTAAACAATGTAAACAATGTGAACTTGCACAACACTTTGCAGAGGGGCAGGCCTCAAATTACCCCAGACTGAGGGCTGGCCAATCAAAGAGATGGGGGTTTATGGCGGGAGGAGGGGGCCCTTAAAGCTAAAACTAATAATAATAATAATAATAATAATAATAATAACAATTTATAGAGCGCCTTTCAAGGAACCCAAGGCTGCATATTTCAGACTAGGGTTGCATTTAAAGGAAATTTAAAGGAATTTTCTTATTAATATCAACTGCATTTACCTGATTTAAGACATGCATAAGAAATTGACCATTTTGGTTTGTTATACACAGGGATGCATGCAAATATGTTTGATGCAATGTTTTTAAACAACAATATAAAAAATATGTTTGGAAATTCGTCCTATCTTAGTCTAACTGTCATGAATCCAGGCATAGATGCAAATATGCTTAATACAACACTTATAAATGACTCTATCAGATTTTAGAGTTGTAGAATGGGAATTTTGTCTTTCACAGAGCAAAAAAAACTATGAATATTGAAAAATAAAAGAAGATTCAGGTGTTTAAAACAGCCTAGACATGTCCTTGATGCAAAAACAGAATAGTCTGATTCAAAAATGTCAAAAGTATTTACTTTGGCTTGTTTACAGGCTGTGCTTTCTATTCATCAAGGGACTGGAACCTCATTGTCTTCAGTGGCTCCTGTCTCACTGGTTGTCGTTTTCAGTATCACAAAACGGTTTCTTTACAGAATAACAGAAACCATGAATGGTGAAAAATAAAATACATTTTTAGCAAAAATTCCAAACTTCTAGAGCTAAAATTCCCATGAATATTTTCAGGAATCTCTTCAGAAATTGTCCAGGGTTGTTTAATCCCTTTGCAGCCCTTATCTCAGCAGCTGAAATACGACTTTTCTTTAACACCAGTGTGAGAAAGAGAATTTATTACAGGGGGACCAAAAGCCTAAAAAGCACAAAAGCCTCTCTGTTCAAGAAAGGAAACAGAAAAAAGCAGACCCCCTCCACAAATTGAGAAGCTTATGTCTATTTGCCTAAAGATGAAAAATGAAAATCAGTCAGTCATGCAGCTCCACACTAATCCAACAGTCGCTCATTAACACAATAAAAGTGCTGCTTTGGATTTGCTTCCCATGCAAACAGGGAGCTGTGAGAGCAGGTAATGAGCTTGTTACTTCATCTTTAAGCTCATAGTCAATACCGCAAATAATAATTCAGTGTGAGCCTCTGAAAAGCTCATTGTACAATCATCAGTCACTTGATTATATGCAGAAAAACCTTCCTCTTCAAAGGGGACTGTTCCAAAGTGATTTTTCTTCTCATTCAATCTAGAAAAAAACAGTAAATTTGTTTAAAGTATGAGAAAAGCTGCTTTATATTGGATCAGAAGACGTTCACCAAACATATCATCCCCCTCACCAGGTGTGAATGCTGAAATTTTTTTTTTTCTTGGTCTGTTTTTCTTCGTTTACTGCTGAAAATTTTAAACTGTTTTGGTGCATTTAGGTTTCTCCCTTGATAAAGTATCTCTGGGGTAAAAGTAAGCCTCACCAAAAGCTTAGTTCAGTGAGCCTCACCTGGGATAAGAAGAGCCTACAAAATTATGAGGCAGGTGTTCATGAGGTGAACAGTGCATCCTGGGAAATCTGAACAGCTCTACTAGTCTACCTTCAAAGAATAGGATCGTGTTTTTCTACCTCTGTGCATTTGGGATTGAGAGAGCAGTTAAATGCATCAACTCACAAAGAATGAATCCCTGAAGAAATGGAGATAATCAGATTGGAAAACTTCATTTTGTGGCTTCGAAATGATCAGAAGGAAAACACAATAGCACAAACCCCAGTGGAAAATTAGTTGTTAACAAAACAAAAAGACCATGATCATCTCATTTGTTCTGTGAAATGATTTTGCAAGTGATTGTTTTTCTCCCTTTCTATCAGTTTCAGTCATTCTTCTGTTGCTTGTTGTCAGTGTGTAAGACAAAAGTGAAACAAGCAGCTCTTTTTGTGTGAAATTCCCATATTACAGCGTTATCATTAGCCAGGTTTCTTTACACTGAAACAAAATCCTTCTTTATGATTGAGATTTCTATTCCTGTGAGACCCTGAAATTTCACTTAGCTCCATAAATACTTTTAATTTGCTAATGGAGAAACTGTAGATTTTCTCATGAAGGGAAATACAGCTGAGCTTTACAAATTTATTTAACTAGTCAAGTTTATTACCACCATAAAACTACAGTAGTAAACTGGCCAACATAAAGACAGCTGAAATATGCTTACAAGTCAACTGGGACATAAAATCACAGCCCACACACACACACACACACACACACACACACACAAACACACACACAAACACACACACACCAAGTGTACAAACAGCACATAAAGGAACTAGCCGCGGTGTCAAAAGTACTCCGTTTATTATAGCGATCAATGGTTGCCACATTACAAAGTGATCAAAGGGAGGAATGGAGGTTGAGGACAGTCTGTAAAACATTACTACGTACAAATAAAAAGAAACACAGGTGATAAAAAACATAGCAAATCTGAAAGGATGCTCGTCAAATCTTATCAGCCAGAGCCTTTTTCTCTTTACAGCAGGCCCTGTCTCTTCAGATCCTCGTAAGTTTTCTTGTTGACCACGTTTCCACTCGAGTCTTCATACTCCTCCTACAAACACCGAGACAGTGAGCATAAACAGCACTGAAGTTAATAAGGATGAATGTCACAGTGGAGAGAACTAGTCCTGCTTTGGTGAGGAAGTGATTAATATTTTTAATATGATCTCATTTACTTGGGTTTCAGTGATGCATAAAGAAGCCTCATAACAGATGTCACCTGACAAATTAAATCACTAGTTTTATTATCTCTAGTGATCTCTAGTGCTGTTATTCTGTTATTATCATGACAAACCAATCAGGGTGCAGTACTGTTATTATCACTCACCTCTGTGTCTGGCTGCCATCGCTCTAATGCCTTCTGTGATTTCAGCTTAGCCCACACTGGAGAGACAAACAGAATGCACATTAACACAATATACTTCAGGATGGAGATGTTTTTATAAAGCTTGATGATCTTACAGGAAACAGCGTCCTCGATCTGTGTGACGTTGGCGAAGTGGGCGGTGTTAGGGATCCCCAGACAGCGCATACCGTGAGCGTGCCTCCACTCCTGTAAGAACAGCAACATACAACACACTTTAGCTGCAAAACAAGTTTGATGACATGAACATGTACAAACTACTGAATATTTCAAAGGGCTCTGATGAGATGATGATGGAAGCCCATTTTCGCCAGTTGAAAAAAATTAAACGGAAAACTTGGCTTTCTTGAGGATTTTTTAGCCCACACAAGGTCAAAATTGTGAAACAATAACTTCTAATTTTAGGATAAAAAGTCCAAATTAGGGGATAAAAAGTTAAAATTATGAGAAAATGTCAAAATTTTGAGATAAAAAGTCAAATTTTGAGTTACTATGTCAAAATTATTGGATGAAAGGTCAGAGTTATGAGGAACAAAATTTTGAGATGAAAGTAACATTTTTGAGAAAAGGCCATAATTTGGGGGGAAAAAAAGTCAAAACTAATGGATAACATGTCAAATTTGTGAGATGAATAGTCAGAATTTTGAGATAAAAGTCAAAATTACAAGGTGAAACCTTTAAATCATGGAGTGAAAATCTAAATTTTCGAGATGGAAAGGTCAATTAACAATAGGGAAAAGGACAAAATATTCAGATAAAATGTAAAAATCTTGAAATGAAAACTCCAAAATTTGAGAAATGAACCAAATTTTATGTGATGAGTCAATTTTTGAGACAAGTCAAAGTGTTGAGAATAAGTCAAATTTTGAAAGAAAAATAGTTTAAGTTTTGAGAGAAAAAGTTGAAATTTTGACTTTTTATGCCACAAATTTGATTTTCAATCTTAAAAGTTCTACTTTATGTGGGCAGTTATTTATTTCTTCAAATTTCAACTGGCAGAATTAGGCTTTGTAGATAATTGAGGGAAAAAAAATATTTCAACGTACTGCAAAGTGTCTCTGGAAGGCTTTAGGTCCCCTGTAGGTGTAGTTTCCACAGATCTCACAGTTGTAGTTGATGTTCAGACCGTGTAGTTTATAAAGCCAGTATGGGATTGGCTGGAGGGACAAAAACAGATATCATCAAACACAAAATTCAAGACAGACAATGATAAAATAAATTTTACATCACATTGTTCATAAATGCTGAGGGGTCTAATGATGTTTTCTTTAATTGTTGTTTCTAGAAGATACTTTGAGTTCTCTCTGCTGCTCTCACCTTGCCATCCCAGCCCAGCGGCAGGTTCTTGGGGTTGTAGATGATCTCATTATCTTCATCTTCACTCTCGCTCTCACTGAGCTGCTCTTCCTCCTCTTCCTCTCTCTCTTCTCCGGTACGAGCCTGTTTCCTCTGCACGTTCTCGTGAGTCAGCTGCCTCTGCTCCTGTAACCCAAAAACACAGAGAGCTGTCATTAAACCTATCACTTTACTCCAAGTGTTGGCTCTGAGCCTTCATTTGTGAATCCAGCAGCAGAAGTAACCTGATGATTTAATGACTCACCCCGAGGATCTCCACATATTCATAGACCTGAGCCTCCAAGAAGCCAATTTCCTTGTTACGCTCTGTGTCTCTGCAGAAGCCAAGGATGGTAAGAGTTACAGTTTGTATAATGTTACCCACCATAAGACACTCATTTACACTTAGTTTTAACACACACTCACTTTTTAGGGCCTTTGGCTTTGGGATTCTTGGCAAACAGAGACGGATCCAGTGATTCAAGAGACTTTCCTTTGGTGCTGAAGAGTCTCTGAGCTCGTTCCTCCAGAGTCCTGTCAGCACACACACACACACACACACACACACACACACACACACACACACACACACACACACACACAGAGTCAGTCAGATGTCTTCATTTCTGACCCTCACTGTTAAATTTGTACCAGTAGTTCTGCAGTTCCTGTTTCATCCCAATACACTCACCCTCCACATTTCAGTCCCAGCGCCATGAGGGCAGATTTCAATCTGTCCAGACCCAAAGAAGCCAACTCCTGCACAAAGGAAGAAGGGAAAAAAAAACATTTTTCGAGTGTTTAAGCACTTGAGTGTCAAATAAAATCCCAATGTTTAGAGTTTCATGATTTACCTCCCAGGAGGAAAAAGCAGAAAGGTCAAGATGAGCTCCAGCATGTGTCAAAGCGCTGCTTGTTTCTTTCTGCAATGAGAAACAAACAAAAAAAACCACACAAGTGAAACACAAGGGAAAAATTGAAATATCATCAAACAAAGAAAGTACATAGAGAGAACTTACAGGCCAGCCAGGAAAATTTCCAATGTCCCATTTTTTCTCAAAGTCTGAGAGCACTTTGCCGTAGAGCTCATTCTGATCCAGCAGAGGTTTGACCCGATCTGTGTAGTCCTGCAGATACTCCAGCAGCATCTCCAAATACCTGCAACAGTTACATCAGTGAGAACTGACTGTAGATTCCACATTTCTGGCATTTAATATTGCCAAATTGAATTTTTTTACACGTTCAGTTGTGTGGTGGGTAAAAAAGTTGGACCTACTTTTTATATTCTGCATTCTTCCTGTCTTTAGGGATGTCAAACAGCTGGTCGAATGAAGACAGGTAAGTGATGTACTCCAGTTTCTGAGTGAAAATTAGAGAGACCTTGGTTTTAATCACTGTTTCTTCATCAGTGGTACTGTAGAAATGGTACAAGCTTTAAAGTCAAATTACCTCAGCTCCCTTCAGGTTGATGTACTTCAGATAGCAGTCATGGAGGTCCAGGTAGCGTCCGTATCCTTCCTCGTCTGTGAACTCCACCAGGTCTGTGACAGAAAACAGATTTCAATCAAAGATCTGTTCAAACTGCTCCTCCAACCTAAAATCATCTGTTGCTCAAAATTTAAAAATTGGATTGAAAATAACAGAACTCAAGCGTGGTTGCAGAAGAGTATGAATACTTAAAAGTATAGAAAGGGAGTCATTTGTCTTACTATTTTTGGCATCAAGGCCAACAAAAATTTACAAGGCGCCAATATTTTTTTTTCTGCCACTGGCCCAAAGTTAGCTGAGTTAATCACTGAGCTATCACGGCTTTCTGTCTGCTTCTGCTCTTCACACAAACTGCCCTACAGACACCAAAGCTCCCTGATGCATGACGCTTAAATACTTTTTGGACGTAGAATCCTCAACAGAAATCAATCTTTACAATTCATCACACAACCAGAGCAGAGTTTCTCCATTTCTTTTTTAGAATCTGAAGACAGAGATTACTATAAATCTATTTGAGTGGCACATTTAAGTCCTATTGGGAGTGATCGTTTATGAAAAGAATGATTGTGTTTTTGGGGTAATTTACACTCTTAAAATGTTAGAGAACAGATACCAGGGAATGATATCAGGGAGCTGCGCAAATATTTATTTATGAATCATCTCTCCATACTTGAAAAACACTGTAACCCATTTATATTGTGGTCAAATGCTGAATAATGACACATTGAATATCTTAAATCTAGGAGGACTTACTTTGAGCCTCCTCACTGGGGTTGTCTCTGGCCTTCATCAGCTCTTCAAACTCAGCAGACATTGGAATAGAGATCTACCAAAATAGACAGTTGAGATGAATCACTCTTATTCAAATCCAAAGAGTCAAATCATTACCACCACTCAGAATGGATAAGAACCTCATTAGGATGCTTTCTGTGAAACTCCTTTATCTGTTTCAGTCTGTTGTAGAATTCTGCAAACTCGTTTGGTCCTGAGATGGCAGCAAGTTCATCCTTCCTCATCCTGTTTGGAAGACAACTCTCGGTGAGGGAAAATAACATTGTGCAACAATGTCTGACCTGCAGAGAAGGATCAGTTTGACATATCTGGTGTGGTTAGGTGAAGCCTCTTACCCATCTTTGTCTTCATAGGAGTCTCGGAGGTTGGCACTCACGTCCATATACCTCTGTTATAAGACAAAAAAGTGTAAAACAAAAAGCCTGTCAGTCTACAATTGGAAATAGCTCGGAAACTTGGTTAATTCACACTTACAATCATCTTTACAAAGTACACTGAAAAACACATACATATGACAAGCACCCAGGAATTTTATATCCTCTGTTTTGCTATGGGGACAAACAGTTTCAGCTGTTTTCTTGATGCACCACCACCTAGATTAGACCTAAACTAACCACACTGCCATTTCCCGCACCAATGAAGTGAGTTAAGGCTGTTTCTGTATTGAGTTTGAGTTGGAGCTATCTGATATTCAACAAGATCCTAAAATACACATCAGTGATGACAGATAATCTACCAGACATCATCTTTGTGTCAGATGTTTTTGAGAACAGTTCATTCAAAGAAACAGTTAGTTATAAGAGATCTATTTCTTTAGTTATTGATAAATAAGACTGATACATATATAAGATGAATGAAAGCTATCTTCACACAACAACCCCTTAGGAAAAATCAGTTGTGTCTATTCCAAGAAAACCTTTGCTTCGTAAACATACAACGTCTGCGATTTAAGTAAAAAAAAAATCATTGTGAACAATGCATTCGCTTTATATTTTACTTAAATTGACCCGATTAAACTGCAGAGAAGAAAAAGAAAAGTTCCGCTTGTGTTGTGTGAACTTAAACCTGCTGTTAGCCGGTTAGCTTCATCTGTGTAAAATGAATTAAAAATCTTCCTTACGTCCAACATTGCTCTTGTTCTGTGGTCAGAGTTGATCTGTTCCCGCAGCTGTTGGAAGAAAAGAAGCAATCTTAGTGCAAATAAACATGTAGATGTGGCATTTTGTAGGTCTGATTAGCATTAACGCTAATATTAGCATGGAGCTAATAGCTCACCGTGGATTTCTTATGGAGCATTTCCTTTGTTTTAGCATCCATTAGCCGCTCCTTCTCTTCATGATAGCGCCGCTGCTGCTCCAGAATAGTCTCCATTATTCTTTAAAAATTGTCCCAAGGTTTACACAGACAGGACTCGGCTTCTTTCTACAAAACACTTCTGCCTGGAAATGTAACTGCTACGTTTGTTTTCAATGGCGCATGCCGAGTGGCTGCGTCCGTCACTATATTCGGTGCAGGGAAACATCAAGTAAACAAAGGTTCCACATCTTGTGACGGTGTTCGTGTATCAGTCAGTTAATTTACAAGGGGGTACTGAAGAAAAACACCACAAGGAGGAAAAAACTTTCTAAAATTCAAATTAGTTATATTTGGTGGCACCTTCTAGTTTAAGGGTAATTAAAATGATGGTTAAACTACAACCACAAAGCTCCACTGTTTGAAATTCAGATCCTGGTTCATGTCTGTCAGCTTCAGGTCACCAAAGTCAAGGCTTCCTGAGCTCCACTGCTGGGGCTTTTGCAGACTACTCTGACTGGGGTGGCCCCACCAATTTGTTCTGGTTGTTTTGCTGCTTGACTGTATGACTATAGTTCTGTAGCAGAAGCCTGTGGTTCTACTGCATGTGCCACCAGTATACAGACTTTTTGTCTCATTGACAAAGTATACTGATGCAAATAAAGGCATGGAAGTTTCTCTTGTATGTCCTTCATACGTATCAAACACATTCTTTGAAACATCTTGACCAATAAATGGCATGTTGGCTAAGCCTCAATACCCACTCAAAAGGATCAATAACTGTAAATGAATATTACATCATTAGATGCATTTCACTGTCTGTGCCAATTAACATTTCAGGAACAAAAGCTAACTGTATGTTGCAGGCACAGATTTTTCAAACCATCACCTGAAAGAAGAGATTTCTGTGTTATAAGACTATCTACTTTAAATCTTAGCACTGCTGTCTTTTGATAATGATATTTCAACAATCCACATTAAAGTGTGACTCTGATGTGTGAAATCTGATATCGCTGATAAAGTTAGTGTGGCAACAATTACAGCTCATAAGCTCGATTATTTGAACACTAGACTTCAAAGGAAAGTGTTTGCCAAAAGTTCCTCTGTTTAAAAAATTGAGAGAGACCTCTGCACAGTCTGACAATCAGAAACACATCTGAAACTGAGATAATGATCTGCATTTAAATGCAAAGGAAACTAGTGCGAGATAAAAGTTGTCTTAAAAGACAAACAGCCATTCAAAGTTTAGGATTTTGTCTCTAAGGCGGCTCATCATTTTTGAAAGGGGGCCTGAGATACCGCTGGCCACCCTCAGGACGCGTCCCTGTTTTTGTACCTTTAGCTGCATTGACTGTAAATGAATGTCACCAAGAAAAATATCTGTGAAATCACATTGTACACTTTTCAAACAAGATGCTTCTGCAGATCTTACAGTATTTCTTTCTATTGCACCTCCTTTGTAGTCCACACTATCATCAAAGCCTGCCATAAAACCTCGAGCGCACACACTTTGCGCGAACACGCGTGGGAGCGCGCATGGAGGCGGAGGATTTGTCAAGCTAAGGTTAAACAAAGGAAACAGTCGGAACTGAGGATCTCCTGCCCAGACATTAATGACTTTGGGAACGGATCATGACAAAAAAAGACCAAAGGAGTGTGCTTATCTGCTGATTTGTTCATAAAGATGGATCATAGTAAAATTGTTTGTAAACAGAAGATTTTGATAGTGTTGGTAATAATAGACGAGATTTTTGTTTTTATGTATTTTTAAGTAAGTGCTGAATTTCGATTATTCTGTGTATGGTGTCTGTCGCCATGTACAATAAAACAAATAACCTGGTACAGTGTCTGTAAAAGATGATAATAATTCGATTTTATTATAATGTCATCCATAACTAAGCATTCAAAACTGAACCACCACCTGAGTAAAAGTAGACACAAAATGAGTCACAAAAAAAGTGAGAGAAATAAACCGCCCCTGCATTTTTATGAAGCTCTTGGAGGAAAAGCAGATAGTTTTTAAGATTAAAAAGAGTTTATTGACCATTATGTCATCACAAGGGCATCAAAGCACTCAAGATTTTCCATGTAAAAACTTGTGATATTATATATTAAATTTTCTCTGAACTTTTAGTTGATTTAATACTGTTATCAAAGCTCGTGATTTTTTTCAACAATAATTTGTCGATAAACTTGCATTTTTTTAAATAAGTTAAGTTGAAGTAATGAATGTAATAATAGAGGTATTATTGTGACGTCAGTGTCCTCTTGGAGAAAGCTTTTATTTTGCAGACCCAGACCGGAAGTAGTGTGTGTAGCTGCGGACAGCCTGACGGTTGTAGGTTTCTCCAGCAGCAGCAGTCAAAGCAGCAGCGGACGGAGAAGAGCGGACAAACAGCGTGACGGATTACCAACTAAACAGTGGACATTATCGCACATTTCTCCTGCCGCCCAGCGTCCAGCCTGCTTCTTCAGGTGAGTCTGCTCCTTTCTCCTCCAAAAATCCAACTTACTGCGCCTAACGCAGGTTAATTACGTTATCTGGTGGAGGGAGGGGGCGGTGGCGGTTGGGGAAGAGAGGGGGGCATCCATTCTGTCTTTTGTGCTGGGGCTCAATCTCCGGTGGTCAGTGTGAAACCTCCGGACAGGAGGGTCTTCAGATCTAATAACTGATCCCTTTAGATCCATCTCCGTGTGTCCGAACCAGGAAACCCGAGCTGTCTCACCGTGAACCCCCCGCTGAAACCGGGGGTCCGGGGCGGTGAGTGCCCCGGTGCTCCCTAACTACCATTTCTCCTGTTTATCTCCTTTATCAAACTAAGGTTTCCAGGAAATCATCATAGACAAAAATCTATTTAAAGCTGCTCATTCTTACTGCATGTTAATTCTTCAAATCGATGTTGTTAAAGGGATTTAAAATCAATACTCAATCACAGCTCCATTCTCTGATCACCTACTGCACCAAACATGTATGTGCAATTCTTCAACTTTTTCTCCTTTAATCTGCAAGTTTACTTTAACTTCCTACACCCCAAAAACAGCATCATTTACAGCTTCAACATCAAATAAATAATGAGGTATAACAACAGCCAAGGACACACAAACATGACTTATGTAATAAGATACAGAAAAACAACAAATATCATATACTGAACTTAACACTGAAATGCAAGAACAGTTACCAGCCAAGCAAGGTATTAAAAATCACACCCTGAAAATAAAGATTTTATATTATCACGTTAATATCTGGGATCTGATCTGTTGAGACCCACCACACCTTTTGGAGTTGTGTGACCCACTCTTTAAGTATGGATGCTGCAGTTTTAAGCCCACACAGTAAAAATCATTTAAAGTAATCTTGTTTACACGTTGAGGACTGGTGTTGTATCTGACTGCATTGACAGAGAACATGCAGGTATGCACTCGCTAAGTACATTGACGTTTCAGGACCTCGGCCTTCTATTTCAGAGATAATCTAACCAACCGTAAAGATCTCCAGTGGACGCAATAAGGAATTTAAATTGGCTAACTATCTTCTCACAACTTTCTTTGGATTCAGCGTATGTGTCCTGATGTATTCAGACTTGTCAAAAGACAGTCTCTGTTGCGGCACTGCAGCAGCCTGGAAAAAAGTCCTTCAATAAAAACTGAGGCTTCATTAAGTATTTCAGTTTTACCATCAGCAAAGAACACTTAAAGTTGCAAAATGCTGAAGGAGGTGGATTATTGAGTCAAAAATCTGTGTGCATTCTTGCACAGATCTGTAAAAGATGTCATGTCTGGAGGCCAATTACGGTTCCAATGGTTCATGTTCTAATTTATGTGAATATTTGCATTTTATTTCAAGCATATCTACTAAAATCTCACTAAACTACATATGGACTGTGGATAGGCTTCCTGCATAAAGTTAAAGCTCTTTACATGATGCAGAAACTCAACAACTCTTACAGCTGACAGTTTTAAATGAATGGATTTTGTGCTTTAGGAGCATCCAGAGTTAGAAAAAAAATGCATCAGAGGACACCAGATAACATCCAAGTTATGAAATGTTGTAGAA
Source organism: Thalassoma bifasciatum (assembly GCA_008086565.1). Classification (NCBI taxonomy): domain Eukaryota; kingdom Metazoa; phylum Chordata; class Actinopteri; order Labriformes; family Labridae; genus Thalassoma; species Thalassoma bifasciatum. The sequence goes on from RPOG01001932.1 coordinate 112,719, forward strand.
AAATGTGTATAAAAATATCCAGAATGCAGTATGAAAAAATATTTGGGGTCACATTATTTTGCAGGTCAAAATATTCTTAACATCATGAAAAACCATCATGCTCAAATCCAGTGTCTCATGCTGCCATAAAAAGTCCTGACACATTTCCCCCAGTGACATATCAGAGAGTGAGTTTATCCTTTAGGGAGGATTTCTGTTTTTACAGCTGATCCTCTGGTCTGTAAGGTTTCTGTAAACCCTCTGAGTAACTCACAGTCTGAAGATCTGTCTGTGTTGATAGTTCTGGTTGAGCTGTTTTGACAGTTTCACACCTGAAAGGGGGAAAACCTGGCCAATCTCTTGGATCTCCCGCTCTGTCTGCAACTTTTTACTTTCAAAGCTTTTGTCCTGGAAACACATCATTTACCACAAGATGAAAGTTTTCCCTTCAAAGACTGGATTTACTGAAGTGTTTGCATGTTTTAACCTTTAAAATGACGCCCCTTCGTGTTTCATCCTTACCCTTATAATCCCTTTAATTATCTCACCACCAAATGTGTCTAATTGAATCAGATAGCCTGTGTGCAGAGGGCTGTTTGTCAAATGTCAGGAGCCGAGTCAGCGTGCCAAAGCTGCTGTCGTGTTTATCGAACAATCTGTGTGCACTTCTGTCCAATGTGACCGTCGTTTCAGCTCCACGGTGTGCAGCAAAGAAAACTGTCTGCACACTTATTCAGCTGTATCATACATTTTTCAGTGAGGAGCAAAGAATGTAAATAGAGGCATTCACCTTGAGGCTCACACATACGCACACGCACACACACTCACACTTAGTCACACACACAGATGGAGAGATAGATGGAGGGATTGGATTTAGTGAACATGACCTTGTAGGTGTCTTTTCATTATTGAGACTGGAGGCTTCAGACCAGCAGGCGTTCAACTCGGCTGATTCTGACGATGAGTGCTAAAAGATGTGAGCCCTGAATTTTCCCTTTTACCCTCTATGGCTCAGAATACAGAGCACTGCAAACCGAAACTGAATCTCCAATACAGAACAGATCAACCTCAACAGGGCTGCAGTCTCTATCTATTTCATGAGTTATTATGATAAGTCTTTTTGTAACTGATTGAGATGGTTTTTTTGAAGGTGGTGGTAAAGCAGAAGAGACAGACCATGAGACTGTTTTTAGAGGTCTTGCCTTTTACATCCTAATCTTACCCTGCCTTATCTTTCTCTGGGATAAAAACAACCCAGAAACCAGGGCTTTTCCAGCTAAAGAGCAAAATGATGATGAACAGGATTCAATGTGTGTACCGTACATAATAATTTGACTTAGTTACATCCTGCATCCTGATAAAAGTGCTGAACATAGACTGGTAGTTAAAAAAGAAATCTGAAATGAAATCTTTATCCCCTGGAAAATTCCATCTAAAGGAGTCACCAGAGTCAACACAGCATGAAAACTGCAGAGTTTCTTCAGTAGGGCTGTCTGAAATTTGGGGGAAAAATGACATTGCAATATTTTTGTGGCCTGGCTGTGATTATTTGGGATATATACGCTTACATTGCACATCACTCTGCCCGACCCTGATAACAGCGGGTGAGATAACAGCGCAGAGAAAGTGAAACAACTGTACTAGAACTAGTAGTAATGTGATTGGACCTAGAAAGGATACAGAAACTTCATGGAAAGCCTCAAATATATCATGTATCTTCAGTTGTTTTGACATCTTTAGTGTTATGAGTACATGATGTGAAATTAAGTTCAATGCCCTCAGGCTCATGAATGCATTTTCATGTTTAATGGCCTGGCTATAACAAAAACATGAGAGATTATCAGTACTTGAAGTAAGGAAGGCCAAGGATGATAGTGTGCACAATCATCTTTGTACATAATGTGCCATACTAATATACATTTACACCCACTGGCCACTTTATTTGGTGCCCCAGACTCGTACTGGGTTGATCCCCTTTTGCCTTCAGAAAGCAAGTCTTAATTCTTTGTGTCATGGTTTCAACAAGGAGCTGGAAACCTTCCTGTGAGACTTTGTCCCACACTGGCATGACAGCTTCACACAGTTGCTGCAGATTTTTCAGCTGATGGGAATCTCCTGCTCCACCACATCCCAAAGGAGCTCTAATGGATCAAGATCTGTGACTGTGGAGGCCGTTGGAGTACAGAGAACTCATCATGTTCAGGAAAGCAGTCTGAGATGATTTGAGCTTTGTGACATGGAGTGTTATCTTGCTGGAAGTCTCCATCAGAAGATGGTTCACTGTGCTCATAAAGGGATGAACAAAACAAAAATACACAGACAGGCTGTGGACTTCAAACCAGGATCAGTTGGTATTTGACAGCAGCCTGAAGTGTGTAATTTGTAGCCTCAGTCTCCTGTTCTTCGCTGACTGGAGGGTCATCCTGTGGGTGTGGTCTTCTGCTGCTGGAGCCCGTCCTGCTTCAAGGTTGGACGTGTTGTGTGTTCAGAGATGGTTTTAGATCAGGGATCTGTGAAAAATTGCCTCAATGTTTTTGGGAAATTTACTGCAATGAACTAGTCTTTTAAAAGACAAAGTTATTATTAGGGCAGTATAAATTTGCTTCTATTGAGCATTAGGAAACACTCTGTGACCTTTATCAGGTTTATAAAGAGAAAAACATCACTGAGCTCAATAAATGCGCACACACACGCTGACAGAATAACAAAGTAAAAATCAGAAATCAAAACATTGAGAACATAGACTGCTCTGTATGCATGACTCACTAAAACCATCATTTTATTCAACATGACATTTTTACAGCGTAACATTATGACTGTCCAAGAAAATTTTGTGATATTTTCCATCTTTTTTATTAACTGTTCTAACTTCAGTCTCCCCAAAAACTGCCCAGGCTGTGAGCCTCTCTGTTCTTGTCCCGTACAGGACGTGTTTATATACGTCTCTATTTACTCAGAGCAGAACAGTGATCCTCCTAAGCCTGCAGAGTAAACGTCTGCACCAATTACACGCTTTATACATTCAACAGCCTTCCCAGAGAATCACTGTGGCCTCGAGCGCTCCCATAAACAAAGCATAATGTGGCTCCATGCGTTTAACACAACATGTGAGGCTTCAGTGATCGGCTGCAGTCAGAGAATGGGTGGTGTTTTTTTATGGGCTGATATTATTGTTGGTTCAAACAACCACGCATATGGAGCTTATAGAAATGATCTTTTCCTTTTTTCTTTTCTTAAATCATTCTTATTGTAGATTAAACCATCAGCTCTGCAGCTGTTGGCGTCTGGATTGCAGGACACAATGTTGCTTGTCTGTTCTTTATCAGAGTTGGTTGGTGTCCAGTAACTCCTACGGCTGCTCCCACATCTGTGCTGTGAACTGTCATTATTCATGAGAGACCAGCCTGAGAGATGCCACTAATGTTTTTACCACAGTGTCAACGGGCTGGGAAATGTCTTGTCTGTGAATCATATGAGATCAAGTTTTCCCTTTTGTTGCCTTTCACCACTGATTCGATCCCAAAGGTGGTGGGTTTTGATAAGAGATGTTGACAAGGGAATAGAAATAGACCTGTATGTTTCTTTTCAGGGTCCATACCAATATTGATTATAAGCAGTTAAGCTGGCCAATAACCAAATATTTGGTATCTCAGCAATATTTGGAGCTGATATTCATTTTTGTTGTAAAAATGAAACTACTGGTGTCAAATTTTTAGATATTACAAACTCCAACACTTAACTTTGTTTAAATGTCTTTAAGCATATGTTTATTAAAAGGACTGTGAGGACTTTTCTAAGTGATCTTCAAAAAGTCAAATTACTAGATGCCTAATGCAATCTACAACTTAAGATGAGATTATCAGCACAAATATAGGTTATTTCCATATGCCATTTTGCTCATTGGCCGCAGGATAAAACAGACCGATGTTGATATGCATCAAAATGCAAATATTGGTGCAAATTATTTGCCCAAGCTAATTGGTCAATCTCTACCAGT
>RPOG01001933.1:4593-36207 GCA_008086565.1 Thalassoma bifasciatum
AACCCGATGGCGATCACGGCGCTGTAGGCTACGATCAGGAAAGTGGCTCCGCCCACAGAAGGCGGGCACTGGGAGGTGTCTGCCCAATCAGAGGCCTCCCACACGCTGAGGAAGCTGCTGTCGTTGGACATGGCAGAGGGGAGGAGGGGGGAGGAGGAGGAGGGGGAGGGAGGGAGGGAGGTGAGGGGAGGGGGGGTCACAGCCCTGAGGCTGAGGATGAACTTCTGTCTCCAAAAAGTCGACGCTGAAACGTAAACGCAGGCGACGGGAGGAAGCAGCTGCTGCTCGGCGCTGAAAGGTCGTCGAGGTCGTCGTGGTCGTCCCAGAGGATCAGAGCTGCAGCCGAGTTCACCTGAAACACAGAAAAATAAAAACAGACGATTAGAAGAAGAGAGGAAGATAGATTTTCTCCTCACACAGAAGATAACGTCTCCTTTTTTCCACCCACAGTTCTTCAGAAACATAAAGTGTTTTTCCATATTACCCGTCTAGATCACTGCGCTCTCAGCATGCAGGCCTGCTGACTGTGCCTGTGCTCTCTAAAAGTAGTATGGGAGGTGCTCGGAAATCAATAGTCCGAGGAGAAGAGACCTTGTTGAATGGTCAGCTCCAGGCCCCCCGCCTGTGGGAGACCTAAAAATCATCGTCTGAATTTTGAAAGGAAAAACTATTTCGAATATCAATCTCGACCTAGTCCGGACTTGGTCGAGAATCAATACGACGATATCCAAATCTCTGTCGGGGGGAAACTGACACACCAGGCTTCTGTTTCCCTTTCTCCTCTATCTGTCAGTCTAACTTTTATCTTAATGCACTATTATAGTTATTACCCATGATCCTCTGGGAGTCTCTGAGCTTGTTTGTAGGTTCATCTGGATTGTTGCTGTGGATCTACCAGCTGATGTGGGACGACCTGACTCCAGCTGCTGTGGCTTTGACAGTTCTCCAATTTTTCCTCTCTCTCTCTCTCTCTCTCTCTCTCTCTCTCTCTCTCTCTCTCTCTCTGTCTAACATGAGTCTGGTTCTGTCCGAGGTTTCTGCCCGTTAAAGGGAAGTAAAAGGAGAGGTGACATTGAAACGATTTTCGACGACGTTTCACGAAGTGAGTACCACCTAGTTCTACTCTAGTCTAAGGAATAGGACAGAACTACAACCCAGAGACAATTATTTTATTGATTTATGAGATTGTAATTGTCCATAGTTGGACGATTACAAAACATTTCACAGAACTCTATTGCAAACAATACTAAACCGCCTATATAAATAAAGATTGATTGATTGATTGATTGAAAGGAAAATAGATAAATGAAATTAAGCATGTGAAGGAAGTTGTAATTTTTTTTGAGAATTTTTATGTTTTTTTTTCATTATTTTAGTGGTTCAAGGAACATTTTTGATTCATTTAGAAAAACAACAAATTCAGGGAGAGATTAGAGTCCTGATTTTATCACATTTGTAAAGGTATAAAAGTTTATTACAGCAAAATCACCTTATTTGATTTTTTATCTTGCACCAAAAGTTATCGTGTATTGAAAATAAATCTGAAACCAACTGACTTTTTATTTTTCCAGCTGGTGTAAAAACTGCGTCCTCATTCCCCACGTAGGCTGTTAGTGTAAAATAAAAAGTGATAAATGATTTAGGGGCTTTTATGAATTTGGTAAAAGTAAACAGCTCTTTCATGATGAAGTGAGCAGATTTACCGCTGTTTCTTTCCTGTCACTTCACTTTTATCTCTGGGACCGTTTCACATTTTTGTTGTTGTGTTGTAGTTGAGCTGATTTATTCCAGTAGGTGTCAGTAATTCACCTCAACCTGAGCGCCCCCAAACTGACAAACGCCATTAGCGCCGTGCATTGTGGGAAACAGTACGCCAGGTAGACTGGTCCGTTACAGACTGAGAAATTTTCCCGGATCAGTAGAAACATCCGGGAACTTGTAGTTTACTACAGATCTACCAAGTTTTCGCATACTGCCTACTACATACTGAATTTCCGCCGAAGTAGTAGGCATCACTAGTGTAGTAGGCGGTTTGGAAAACAGCCAACGTCTCCTTTTTTCCACCCACAGTTCTTCAGAAACATAAAGTGTTTTTCTCATNTGAAACCAACTGACTTTTTATTTTTCCAGCTGGTGTAAAAACTGCGTCCTCATTACCCACGTAGGCTGTTAGTGTAAAATAAAAAGTGATAAATGATTTAGGGGCTTTTATGAATTTGGTAAAAGTAAACAGCTCTTTCATGATGAAGTGAGCAGATTTACCGCTGTTTCTTTCCTGTCACTTCACTTTTATCTCTGGGACCGTTTCACATTTTTGTTGTTGTGTTGTAGTTGAGCTGATTTATTCCAGTAGGTGTCAGTAATTCACCTCAACCTGAGCGCCCCCAAACTGACAAACGCCATTAGCGCCGTGCATTGTGGGAAACAGTACGCCAGGTAGACTGGTCCGTTACAGACTGAGAAATTTTCCCGGATCAGTAGAAACATCCGGGAACTTGTAGTTTACTACAGATCTACCAAGTTTTCGCATACTGCCTACTACATACTGAATTTCCGCCGAAGTAGTAGGCATCACTAGTGTAGTAGGCGGTTTGGAAAACAGCCAACGTCTCCTTTTTTCCACCCACAGTTCTTCAGAAACATAAAGTGTTTTTCTCATTATCAGCTTCAGATCAGCAGAGACGATTGGTCGGGCTGAAATTGCAATTTCTCGATACCATCGTGTTCCATCTCCGAGATCAGAAAGAACCAACATAATTACCCGACTATCGTTCGATTTCGATATCCAACCGCCCGTAAACCCCTTCACAAACTCCTGAGCTTCATACACGCCATCACCATGCATCATCAGAAAACCTTTCTTCATCTTTGATTCCAGCCAAGATGCCACATCCTTCTCGTTACACTAACACCTCAAGTTCTATCTCAGTCAGGCGTACGTCCCTTACACTAGTCCACTTCGCTTAGATTCGAGCCCCCTGTCAGCCACCATACGGCATAAACGTGTCATCTGGGTAATGGACCACAGGTCTGTCCAAGAGTATCTTCGTACACTATGGAGCCAAATCCAGGCCAAAAGTATTGTAATTTGAAAAAAAGAAAAAATTGAAAAAATAATTTTTTTGCCGTTTTGCATTGACAAACGGCGTGATGCTGCGCTGCGTTCATGGTCTCGTGTGGATTCGGGACATGTCGTTTCTTCGGGTATGGGTGTTAAACTAAAAAAAACTGGCATATTTTCCAGTTTTTATTTATCAGGAACGATCACGAGTTGTCTAGAATTACTCATAAAGGGTATTTTTTGTCATTGGCACCACTTTATTTACAGGTATCAAGAAAATAAAGGATAGAGAAGTGTTGAGTAATAATCGATCAAAGTGCCCACGTTTCCTGAAGGCAACACCCCTCCCATCCGAGACCACGCCCCCCACGCCAGAACACGGCCAAAAGTTTGAATCTGAAAAATTCAGATCCGAAAGTGAAAAAAAGATCTGAAGGTGAAAAAAAAATCTGAAACTGAAAAGTTCAGATTTGAATATGAAAATATTCATTCTGAAACTGAAAAAAATGACACATCATGTGTCAAAATATTTTACTGAAAAAAAGTAATCTTACACTTATTTTAAATTCAATAATGTGTTTTTATTTTTAAGAAAATTCAGGAACAAATCTTGAAATTTCAGTTTCAAAATTTATTTTTTCTTTTTTTTCTTTTTTTCAAATTACAATACTTTTGGCCTGGATTTGGCTCCATAGTACACTTGTTCTTTCTGAAATATCTTAAATAATTAAGCTGGTTTTTGGGGGTCCGTTGTGCCCGGGAGCTACGGCGGACTCCTTCTCATAGCTTCCCCAAATCGCCTGTGACATATAAGCACGTTTGCAATTACTCATGTAAATAAACCGTTTTAAATCCTATGTTGATGTGTGGTCCTTGCGAGTGAATTCAAAATTTTTGGATGACATTGTCAAAAAATAAAAAAAAGAATCAAATAAGTTGACTTTTTATCCCCAAAAAATTGTCTCTAGACGTGCAAAAAAAGTGAAAGAAATCGTAACAAAGCAGTTTTTAAAAAAATTTTTTTAAATATCTTTTAACTGTCATGGGACTCAATACATTTTATTTTTGTTTCCATTTTATAAAATGTTCCTTCAAACAGTAAAAGAGTGTTTTAAATAAATGTAAAGAGTTTTCGGACATGGTCTCCCCTAAATTAACACCAGTTAATTCAGGTTTTCTCAGACTGACAGAGACAGAAAAGCTTCATGTTGTTGCTTCATCCCTTCTCTCACTCTTTTAAAGTTTTCCTGACTTTGATTCACAGCTTTAAAATCACAGAAACTTTTAAAACCTCGTCTGTTGGAAAGTTTCTGGTCTAAGTTTCGCTCTGCACCATTAAAGAGGAAAACAATCAGCTGCTTTCATCGAGCTGCGAGTTAAATGAAGACTAAAGATGTGATTAAGGAAAGCAGAGCCTGCAGTCTGTGAAGCGTTTCTCTTTTTATTTTACATCCTATACATCACACAACGCTCCAGACTCCATCCATCACTGAGCCTGCTCTGTTTTTCTTTTCAGGACAACATTTTAGTTTGTGAGCGAAGCTGCAGAGCAGAATCTTAAAGAGGCCACAGTCCTGACACAGAGCGAGGACGACTTTATTTCAGAGCTGATTCTGGGAGAGAAACTAACAACCTGACTCTGACAGACGGAGATAAGACAGAAACGAAGCTGTTCTTCATCCGTCTCTCTCGTTTACTTTCTTTGTCTTATTCTGTGAGTCACAAACATGGAGCTGGTTCAAAACAGAACAACAAAATTCAAGGTTTTATCTTTGTTTGTACCTGAAAAAGTGAACTAACAGTTCTGCTTTAGACAGAAGAGAAAGAGGAGACAGCAACAAAGTTTAAAGCTGAGACTCATTTCACTTTAACCCCTGACATCCACACAATTCTTGCCTATTCACCACGCTACGTTTCAGATCTTATAACTGTAGAAACATAAAGTCAAAATTCATCAGTGTCTCCTCATTTGAAAGATTAAAGTCTCTAGTTTCAGAAAATGTTGTGTTTTTATATTTGGCTTCTTTTGTGCTGGTTGTGGATGAGGGTCTTTATTTTCTCAGATGGTAAAACTGACCATTCTTCTTGGCAAAAAGCCTCCAGTTCCTGTAAATTCTTGCTCTGTCTTGCATGAACTGCAGGTTTGAGATCTCGAGACTGAGATGGCCACTCCAGAACCTTCACTTTCTTCTGCTGTAGCCAATGGCAGGTCCACTTGTCCTTGTGTTTTGGATCATTGTCATGTGTGAACGTCCAAGTACGTCTCATGTGCAGCTTCTGGGCTGATGAGTGTAAATTTTCCTCCAGTATTTTCTNTGTATAGTTTCTTTTGTAAAGGTAGTTTTTAACAGTTTGTCTCTTTGGTTGAGTAACACATCTTGAAACAGCCAGACCACATTCTTTCAGAGAGTCAAAGTTATTTGTGGGTTTTTCTTTGCATCCAGAAGAATTTTCCTGTCAGTTGTAGCTGAAATGTTTGTTGGTCTACCTGACCGTGGTTTGGTTTCAACAGAATCCCTCATTTTCCACTTCTTCATTAGAGTTTGAACTCTGCTTATTGGCATCCTCAGTTCCTTGGATATCTTTTTATATCCCTTTCCTCTTTTATTTCCCCAAAAGTTTAACTTTTTATCTTATAAGTTTGAGAATTCATCACAAAATTCTGACTTCATAGCTACTTTTTCACGCATAATTTTGACTTCAACTTCTCATTATTTTGACCTTGATCAATCAAAGTTTCGACTTCAAGAAGTTTTGACATTTTATCCCAAAAGTTCAACATTTTATCTCCTCGTTTGTTATCACCAAATCCTGACGTACGTCCTGTTTCTCTTTAAAGAGGCCTCTCAGACCGGGAAATATCTCTTTAAATATCTGACAAACTCTGTCAGGTTTTGCTGAAAGGACTGTGAGTAATAAACTTTGAAGGCCTGTGATTTAAAGCGTCAGATGCAGAAAGAACAACACGTCCCTCTTTAACCCTGATTGCCGTCATTATCCGCTCAGTAAACGGTGAAGTGCGCTCTTGAATTGCGGAGGTAAATCTCAGAGATATCGATCAGACACGGCGTCTCCCTGCTGTTCTGCGGCGTCGCGTAAAATCACAACCTGTTCCTTCCAGCTCGTCTCAGTTTTCTGCGATTGATCGTGGACTCCGGAGAGAAACGGCGTCTGTCAGATTTGAAGGCTCGTCACGCTCCGGTGTGATCAGCGGCCGAGCGAGCGAGCGAGCGTGGGAGGAAGAGGAAGACTCCACTTCTTCATCTACTCATTTCACTCTATTTATACCCAGAGGCAGAGGAACAGCTCATCCTGAAGCAACCGAGCTTCACACTCTGCTGGAGATTTGTGCCGTAAACTCCACCAACTGTTCCACTTCTCCAGGAATTTACACGTTTTTACTTCTGTTTCCTCAAAGCTTTTAATTTTCCAACATGATTTTAAAAAACAACAGGATCCATTTTTTCTGTATTTATCTCTGATTTCTCTCAGGAAAAGTCGAGATAAAGAGCAGAGGACGTTTCATTAACTGATCACCTCAGAAAAAAAAACATTCATGGTGATTTCTGTGGATGTTTCTAATGAAGTTTAATCCCCGAAAAGATGAGTTCAAGATTTAAAAAAAAAAAAAAAAAAAAAAAAAAAAAAAAAAAAAAAAAAAAAAAAAAAAAAAAAAAAAAAAAAAAAAAAAAAAAAAAAAAAAAAAACTGCAGTCGAACTGAAAAGAGAGAGTTTCTAAACAAAAACAACAACAAAATGAAGTTCAGGATTTATTTCATCAAGTACGCAAAAAGTGAAAACTCAGAGAAGCTGAAAATGAAACAAAAAGAGGTAGAGTAGATAAAATAAAGTCATTGGAATGAGATTAAAAACAAAAAGAGCAAAACAATAGAAAAAGAAAAGGAAAAAGAATGAAATCAAAGCAATAGAGTAAAACTAGAAAAAAGAATGAGAGAAAAAGAAAAGAAAAGGATCAAATCCTTTACATGAGGCTAAAACAATAGAATGTGATTAAAGCAGGAGAATAAAAACAAGCAATAGAATGAGAAAAATGTTAGAATTAGAACTTGAGAAAAGAACTAGAACAAAAAAGCAGAATAGAAGGAAACAAAAGAATCAGGGCTGAACAATAGAAGAAGATATAAACAGTTATATGAGATCAAAGCAACAGAATGATACTAAAACAATACACAGAAGGACTAAAGTAAAAGTGAGTGAGACTAAAATGATAGAATCGGAACAAAACAGTAAAATCGGATCAAAACAATAGAATGATAAGAACACAGTAGAATGAGAAAAGATAAAAACAAAACAATGGGATCAGAAATAGAATAAGACTAGAACAAAAGCATCAGAGTGATACAGTTAAGTGACTGAAAAACAATAGAAGGACATCAAATCAACAGAATGACATCAAAACAAAACAGTGGGATCAAAACAATAGAATGAGAGCGAAACAGTAAAATGATTGCAAAAAAGTAGAATAAGATCAAAACAAAACAATGGGATAAAAATGGAATGAGACTTAAAAGATTCAGAGCGGAACAGTAAAGTGATTCAGAACAATAGAATGAGAATGAAACAAAACAGTCTCAAACCAATAGAATGAGAGCAAAACAGTAGAATGATATCAAATCCATGGAATGGTGTCAAAACATAACAATGGGATAAAAATAGAATGAAACTAAAACAATAGAAAGATAGCGTGATAGTAGATGATATCAAAACAGTTGAATGACATTTAAACAGTAGAGTGACATTAAAACAGTAGAATGACATTAAAACAGTAGAATGACATTAAAACAGTAGAATGACATTCAAACAGTAGAATGACATTAAAACAGTAGAATGACATTAAAACAGTAGAATGACATTAAAACAGTAGAGTGACATTAAAGCAGTAGAGTGACATTAAAACAAAAGATTGACATTAAAGCAGAAGAATGACGTTAAAACAGTAGAATGACATTAAAACAGTAGAGTGACATTAAAGCAGAAGAATGACGTTAAAACAGTAGAGTGACATTAAAACAGTAGAATGACATTAAAACAGTAGAATGACATTAAAACAGTAGAATGACATTCAAACAGTAGAATGACATTAAAACAGTAGAGTGACATTAAAACAGTAGAATGACATTCAAACAGTAGAGTGACATTAAAGCAGTAGAATGACCATGAAACAGTAGAGTGACATTTAAACAGTAGAATGACATTTAAACAGTAGAATGACATCAAAACAATGAAATTAGATCAAAACAGTAGAATGACAGTAGAATGAAAATAAAACTATAGAACCATATGATAGAAGAAGAATTAGAGCAGATCATTAAAATGAAGAAACAGTAGAATGAGATAAAAGTAAATGCACTTAATTAAAAAAATAGAATGAGGTCATTTCTGGTGCATTCAGGGAAAGTCAGTAAATCTGAACACTCAGTGTTTTTGTGACTCAGCATCAGGCAGATTTGTGTCTCAGTGTAAACATTTGATCCTGAACAGATTGTTTGCTGCTCTTCCTGTTGATTATCTGTTTACAGAGAAAAATAAATCAGATTAAACTCTGATGGAGCAGGAATTATTTCACTGGTCAAAACAAAAAAAAAAAAAACAGACTTAAATAAAATCCTGGTGTAGTTTGTTTCTGCTCAGGCCGTCAGAGACAAAACCTGATTCAAAGTTCAGAGAGATTAGTGTGTGTGTGTGTGTGTGTGTTAGATAATAACGTGGTAGAAGTTGACGACACACAGCGCTGCGTTTGTTGGAAACATCATTAATCATCCTCACCATGAACGGACGGGAACATCAGCCCTCGTTTATCTTAAGAAAATGTGCTCTGTGATCTGATTTGTGAAAGTTTGCAGAAATGAAGCGGCGCTCTGATACCACGTCTGAGATTCTTCGTGTTCGCTCTCAGATCCATTTGCATGTTAATTACATTTATCTCTCAGCTGCTGCGAGAGAAAACGCAGCGAATATTATCACCTACCAGCTGCTTTTAGCATCCAACCAGCAGCTTTAAATCCTCTTTTATCCCCAAACAAACAATCACAGAGAGAAGAGAATGAAACGTTGTTATTATCTCTGACAGGTCAGAGTGAACGGCTTCATTTAGTGTTTGTAATAATCCTGTCCAACAGCTCTCAGACTGGATCATGATGATAAAACAACACTTCTGCTGTTCTTCTTTCTCCTGTTTCATTTTCTTTTATGTGAAGGATTGAGATCAGAGTGGTTTTAGAAGCGGATGAGGCTTTGACGGAGCTGATTTAGATAAAACTGTGACTCTTTGAAGAGGCTCCAGAGGAGGTGGGGTCGTTGTAACCGGAGAGGATGAAGCTGTCGATGAGGAGCCTGTTTGATCTGCTGAGTTTCTGCTGTGTGGGATTGCATAAGACACCGAGAAGAAGAAAGACTCAATAAACCAGTGTGTGTGTGTGTGTTAGTGTGTGTGTTGAAGCGCTTTTATACTCCCACGGTTGTGGCACGGCGTCCTGATTGCTGTCACTAACGAAGCATGAAAAAATGTTTGACTGTTAGATAATAAATATCTCTAAGTTATGCAAACGGAGAAATTCAGAGCTGATGATTCAAACACACAAGTTTGCATCAGTCAGAAAAATAACGGCTCTTTGTTTTTTAAAAGTGGCATCATTCACTCCAAGAAGAGAAAAAATCTAAAACCTCCAGTGGATGAGATCAACCTGCAGTGGTGAAACAGGCTCTAATAATAATAAAAACTGTAATAACATTTATTTTTATAGCACCTGTCACAGAGAAAGCTCAAAAGTGCTTTAAAAACAATAGAAATTGTTGCATAAAAACAAACAGTTCAGAGCAACATGAGCACAACATCATAAAAATCATGTTGTCATTACAAAAGCACAATTTCCACAAGTTAGGGACAGGATCAACCAAAAACCTGCCTTAACATATGAGTTTTAAGTACTTTTCTCACAGGATTAAACATTTTATTTTTTTAAATATTGACCTCTACCCCAGGGGTTCCCAAACTTTTCAGCCCGTGACCCCAAAACAAAGGTGGCAGAGACCAGTGACCCCCACTGTCCCCAGAGGTGACTGAAGCATAAGAAAACGTGCACGTAGGACACATGCACTAATAAGAGTATCCAAACATGGACATTATGACAACACAAAAAAGAACAACAGCCTGAAAAACATGTTATGATTTTACATGTAACAGTTTAATATGAAATAAAAGCAGAATATGTCAAAGTTATTTCTCTGTAATCTGTGAACGAACATTGTTGCAGTCGTGTGCAAACTCAATTTTGGTTCAATACTTTCATTTCCACATTAGAACAAGAATAATTCAGTTTAAGTAATAATCATAAACTGTAGCTCTGAGTAAACGTGAACATTGTTGCAGTGAAAGTTAACTTTTTGGGATAAATGTTTCAGTGTATATCTCACCTAATGAAATGGATGGGCACTATGGAGCACAGCAAGTTCATTCTGGGTTTAATTTTTTTAATTACTTAAGGTTCAGTTTCATTCTGTCTGAGCTTCATTTGGCGTTATTTACCGCTGAATACCAAAAAAATGTGAGCTGAGATGTTTTTAGAAAACAAAGTTTTACAGCGTCACCACAAACGTACACAAAGGTCTAATAACGCTCTAAAAATAAAACTCTGAGCTGTTAAGTAAACAGAGGAAGGAGGAGAATCCTCAAACTGTCGTGTTGCACATTAAAGATTCCTACAGACGTTTCACGGAGCGTTCATTCACGCGTCTCGGTTTATTGCCCAACTAACGTCCTGTTATGAACCTGCGTGTCCTTCAAAATAAGAGCATGCTGTAAAACTAACATTACACCACCATATATTTTCATATATTTGGTTGCACCACCTGACATTTTTGGGTGCTCAAATTAAAAATACTAAAAAATAATGAACCTAAAATCTTTGAAATGTTGGTCAACTACTGAAATCTGCTAGAAAACATAATTCTTCACTCAGAAATATGTTTTTATCCATTTTCAAAGAACTTTTAAAAAATACGTTTTTAGACCCTCTTTTGTCATTGACCCTTTTACGTTTACACAATTCCAGATTCGTTCGGCATAAAGAAAAGTTGGATGAACTCTGGAGGCACAGGAACTCAGGAAGTCTTTTTTATGGAGGTAAAATGTTGGAGACGTAAATCGTCAGACACTGGGAGTAACTACTGGAGCCTGTTAGGGACAAAAGAGGAACTTTGAGTGATGGAGGATTATGTTGTAACCGCTGTGGCCTGTTTCGTATCTTCTGCCTGAACTAATCTCCAGCAGCGTCTCTGACACTTCCTGCGCCTGTTAGTCAACAAGAGTCCCAAATATGTAAACAATAAGCCCTGATTTAAAAACAGCAGAATAGCCCTTTAAGGTCATTTCCATTTTTCTTTCCATTATTCATGAAAAGCTGCGTCTCTGAGCTGGTTCTTGTTTCAGGGACAGAACAGTGAGACAGAAAAACACTGTCAGAGAAAATCAGGGGAAGACGTGTGAAAGCGCCATCTGCAAGGATGTGACAAACACGACCACTTTTTTTTTTTTTGACGTTATTTTGGCGTCGTCCTTGTGTTGGTGCTCCCTCGCCCTCTCTCTCTCTCTCTCTTTATCCAGAGTGTGAAGTTTCCCCTTCAGCTGAGGAAACTCTCCAACTCCTAAACTCCTCTGAGGCGTCAGACCTGAGGGATTCTTTCACCCTCAGTGTTCGACCGTGACTTTGTCTCTGTCGGTTTTCAGAATCTTTTTTCTGAAATCTGGCAACTTTTTCTGGAGTCTGGAAACTCTGACAGGAAAGCATGATATCATACTCATCTCAAAGAGCAGTGTGTGCCTCTATAAAGTTTCAATTCGAGTTAAAATCTAGTTCTGGAGGATAAATTGACTGATTGGTGAGGAGAAAACTTGGGGAATGCATCCTCGTTTACTTTGATAAATGTAAACTTATGTGTAGGGCTGGGGGATATATCGAATATACTCAATATATCGCGGGTTGTTGCTCGTGGGATGTATAAGCCCCGCCCCCTGGTGTCTGGCTGCAGTATAGGTCATAAGCCCCGCCCCCTGGCGTCTGGCTGCAGTATAGGTCATAAGCCCCGCCCCCTGGTGTCTGGCTGCAGTATAGGTCATAAGCCCCGCCCCCTGGTGTCTGGCTGCAGTAGAGGTCATAAGCCCCGCCCCCTGGTGTCTGGCTGCAGTATAGGTCATAAGCCCCGCCTCCCCATGTATTCCAGATATGAGCCGGGAAAACTTTAAAAAATTACGATACCTGGTAGAAACGTTTCTCTCATCCTTACACTAAGGTGGTATGATGATGTCATCTGGCTGCATGGTGTTCAGGTGTTTTTTTTCTGAGAAGTTAGTTTCTCATTAGTTATTGGACGTTAAAAACCGCGATATAAGTTTCGTTTTACGATAGTTGACAGCTGCCGTTTGTGAGTAGTTTTTATCGGGGATATAAGAAACTTCAGGAAAGAGCCAAAAGGAGACTAAACCTTCTGAAGAAGAAGAAATAAATATTTTTATTTCTCTACTGCGCAGACTCTGGCTGCACAATGGCGGCTAGAGAAACGGGGTTTTTTGGCTTCAAAAACGTAGAACGGTGACAGGAGGAGCCACGCTGTTTATTCTGTATACAGTCAATGGGTCAGACAAACAATGAACCACAGGAACTAATTAACTCTGTTCCTGTTTGAACATGGAGACGTGAGAAATTAAACTCTAATATTGATATTGATGAGTAAAAGCTAATGAGTCACCAGATAATTGTCTGTCAGAGAGTTTTGTTCCTGAAAAATGAGCCAGCGTGAAAAAACAAAGAGGAATCCATTAAAGCTGCTGTTTACAGCCTGATACAACAAACAGCTTCTGTCTCTGCTGCTCATTTATTCCTTTTTATGGCGCTCAGATTTATTTTATGCACATTTTCATGAGGCTGTTTTTTAAACCAGGACATAATGTGTTGGCTGGCGAAGCTGGAGCATTAACTCCAACGCGGCGGCAGCGTGAAAACAGCTCAAATCCTCCCTGAAAGACTCGGATCCTCACTGTGGAGTTCACGTCTGTGAACTTTAGAGAAACTGGGTCAAACCTGCTCGTTCAGAGAAAGAGGAGCCGCGGGGATGAACTGGTGTTGTAATGATTCTCTCTGTGAGCTGCAAGTAAAGTAAATAATCAGTCTGTGTGATGAACTTTCCAACGCTTCTGTTTTTTCCATTTGAATAAGGAAACAGACGCTGTTCTTTCTGCACAGACACTGATAACGGGCGGAGGTTTGGCGTCGTGTGAAAAAGTCTGGGAGCCGTTTGGTAACTCGGGGAATTTGCTTGCAGCACTTGGTGAATGGTTGATTTGAATTCCTCTTCTTCTGATTAGCAGAAACATTAATGCAGACGCTGAATGTGTGTGTGAGTGTGTGTGAGTGTGTAACAGCATTTAATGTGTCAGCGTCGTCCCTCAGGTCTCTCAGTGAACTGATTATGCCCACTCATGTGTGTGTGTGTGTGTGTGTGTGTGTGTGTGGAGTGTATGCTGATGTGATGAATGCTGTAATCAGTGGCTGTGTGTTGTGTGATCAGGAGACGATGACTGTTAATCAGCTGTTTCTTAATCACGCTGCAAAAAGAGGACGACCGTGTGTGTTTTTATCAGCGTACGTTTGTTAAGCTGCTCCAGAAAAATCTCACTCATGCATCTTTCGTCCAGTGCTGCACTGACATTTCTGGATTCTGAGTCATGAGGAAAGAAAAAGAATTGTCAAAGTTTCTGCAGGAAAAGTGAATCCAACTGTATAAAAGAGGAAAGGGATATAAAAAGATATCCAAGGAACTGAGGATGCCAATAAGCAGAGTTCAAACTCTAATGAAGAAGTGGAAAATGAGGGATTCTGTTGAAACCAAACCACGGTCAGGTAGACCAACAAACATTTCAGCTACAACTGACAGGAAAATTCTTCTGGATGCAAAGAAAAACNCTCAAACCTGCAGTTCATGCAAGACAGAGCAAGAATTTACAGGAACTGGAGGCTTTTTGCCAAGAAGAATGGTCAGTTTTACCATCTGAGAAAATAAAGACCCTCATCCACAACCAGCACAAAAGACTTCAAGCTGTCACTGATGTTAAAGGGGGAAATACACGCTGTTAAGAACTGGGGGAGGGAAACTTTTCATCAGGCTCATTCTGGAAGTTTCTTACTGTATCTCTGGACTCTAACACCTCAGTTTCCCCTGAGCCAAAACTGAATTTAAAACCATGAAATTCGAGGAGAATTTTAAACATTTCACATCGTTTCCTTCCCAGTTTCTCTGGGTGTGAGGGATTCTATCGTCTTTATTTCCTCTGTAAAATCAGTATTCATGCATCGCCCCTGAGCTCGATGCTGCTCTGACTGTCACAGTCTGAATGTAGAGAAGCTGCCAGGCTCCATCACCGCCTCCAACACTCAGACACTTCTGGGGGCGAATCCATCATCCATCATCACGCCATCACCCACTCCAGCTACGGGAGCCTGTGTGTGACAGAAATGTTTCTGTGGGTCACTGCTGATGTGTTAATCTCTGCTTCTTAGCTTCAGTTAATGAGACAGGAATCACTTTCAGAAGTTAATGAGGTCTTCAGACTCTTCTTAGAAAAAGTTGTGCCCCAAACAATTTATCGTTTTCTGATGGAAATCGCAATTTCAAACATGGTGATCATGTGATCGTTAAAGCTGTGATTTTTTCCTGCTCCTGACTGACCCAGGATCTGTTATATCAGCTGTTTCACACACACCTGTCTTTGAGTGTGAGACTGTTGGAAAAATCCTTTTTTCTTTGGGATTGTTGTTGATTTTATTTTATTCAACTTGACACAATTAAGAATATTTTGCTCTACATCATTTTAAAAGTTAAGAGTCAAATATAGCTCTTTCTGTTCTTCAGTTTTTATAACTAAAAATACGATTAAAAAAGTCTGGTTTAGAAATAACAAGAATAGTCATAGAAAAGTCATAATTTTACTATTTATCTAAAAATCTTCTTTAATTTTTTTTTGCCTTTTATCCAATAATTTTGTATTCATTTCTTATAATTTGACTTAAATCTTAGAGTTTTGAGTTTTTATATCAAAATTTCAACTTTTTATCTCAAACTTTGCCTTTATTTCAAAACTTAGACTTAAGTCGTCTTAAAATTTTGTCCTTAAATGAGAAAGTTTGGACTTTTTTCACATAATGTTAAATTGATTTCTTAAACTCTAGAACGATTTTGACTTTTTGTCTCAGAATTTTGTCTTTTTTCTCAAAATTTCCACTTTTTATATAAAAATATTGACCTTTTATCTCAAAGTTTGAAACAATTCTTACCTTCAGTTTTTATTTTCATCCTCACATCAGAGTAAAAGCTTTTGATGTTTCAATGGTTTGATGTAATTTTCTGTCAAGTTTATAAATGTTACTGTACATTGTGAAAACTTTCTGTTTTTTCAGCTGTTTTACACACGCGTGTCGAGGATGTAAAACTGTTAGAAATGGTCCTTTTTTCATTGGTGAAGGACTTTAAAGATTGTACATGCACATTTTTTAAAAAAAATTCAATTTTTATCTCAAAATTTCATCTTTGCATCTCGCTACGTCAACTTTTTACCTAAAAAATGACTTTTTATCTCTCAACTTTGCCTTTCGAGCTCAAGATTTTATCTCTTAATCTCATATCTGACTTTTTGGCTCAAATTTTTGTCTCTCTGACTCAAAATTTTGACTTTAATATCTCAATACTTTGACTTTTTGTTTCTAAAATTTGACTTTTTGTCTCACAACTGCAACTATTTATCTCAAAACTTTGTCTCTTGATCTAATAACTTTGACTTTTCAGCTCAAATTTTGTCTTTTGTCAAACTTTTGTCTTTTTATCTCAGAATTTTGATGAATATATCTCAATGTTTGGACTGTATTATCTCAAAATATTGACTTTTTGTCTCCAATTTCGCTCTCTTACCTCTTAAGTTTTTCTTTCAGCTAGAAACTTGACTTTCTATTAAAAGAAATTATCTTATTATCTCAATATATGACCTTTTTTATTTCTAAATTTCAACTTTCATTCCTAAAAGTTTTGACCAATACATCAAATATTAACTTTTACTTTTTAAAATTCTGATTTTAAATATCTCAAAATTTGAACTATCAGATCAAAATATTGACTTTTTGATGCAAAATTGTTAATAACAATTCTTATCTTCAGTTTTCATCCTTATATTACAGTGATAACTTCTGATGTTTCAATGGTTTGATGTAATTTTCTGTCAAGTTTGTAAATGTTTCTGTACATTGAGAAAATTTCACTTAAGTTTGATTTGAAGAAAATCGTGAATCGAATTGAAATCGCTGTATCTGACAGAAAAATCGCAATTAGATTTTTTTCTAAAATCGTTCAGCCCTAGTATGAAGTGGAAATAAATTCAAAATTCTGAGACAAAATGTCAATACTTTGAGATAAAAGTCACTATTTTGAGATTTAAAAATAATCAAAATTTAAGCAATCAATTTAACATTATGTAAAAACTCTACACTTTAATATAAGGACAACAGTCTGGGACAAAAAGTCATGTTTTACAAGACAAAATGTCAACATTTTGTGATAAAAAGTTAAATTTTGATATAAAATTTAGAATTCTAAGACTAGAAGTTAAAATCATGGGAAATTAAAAACAACATTATTAGAAAAAAAAGGCAAATTTCTGAGAAAAAATAATATTTTGGGATTGTCAAAATTTGACTTTTCTCAAAATTTTGATGCAATATCAGCAAAACTCTGAGTCTGACAAAACAAAAACAGCTGAAACAACAGATCCTGGGTCAGTACGGAGCAAAAAAAATGCAGCTTTAGCGAGAACATGATCAGAAAACGATAAATCTTCCAGCCCTACGGTCACTCACGGTTAGTTTCTGAGCTCCTGACAGACACTTGCATCTTTCATCCAGTCCTGCACTGACAGAACATCTGACAGAAAAATTGCAGTTAGATCTTTTTCTAAAATCGTTCAGCTCGAGCAGAAATGTAGAAGGACAGATTGTCGTTTTCCTCCTCATCTTTTCATGCAGAGATCTCGTCGAGGTCGTTGAGCTTCACCAGCTGAGGTTAATAACCGTGAGGTGAGACACGAACAGGTGGTTTCACTCCAGTTAAAACGAGACGACATCAGGTTCAGGCTGTAAAACTCTCAGAGGGAAGATTCAGAGAAGTGAAACAGAAAGACGAGCGTCTGAAAGTCCTCAATGATCTTCACAAAGAGAATAATGGAGGCCGAGTGTTCGGAGAGCGGTCGCGTAATTACAGTCGGAGCCAAACGCCTCTGCAGAGATCGTTAGCGTCACCTGAAAAGGTTTATTAATCTCCTCTTTAACGAGAGCTCACTGCTCTCTCTTCAGTCCTTGGCGACACCAGGCTGAGATGAGAGGGTCATTTTACTCCGACAGAGCTAATGAGGAGGCTTTTAATTTGGCGGGACAGGAAACCACACAAAAGCAGCCTCAGAGGAAGTGGATACAGCGGCTGTTTTCCAAACCTCCTCCTACTTCTGCTGAAATTCAGTTTGTAGTATCAGTTTGTGAAAACTTGGTAGATCTGTAGTAAACTACAAGTTCCCGGATGTTTCTACTGATCCGGGAAAATTTCTCAGTCTGTAACGGACCAGTCTACCTGGCGTACTGTTTCCCACAATGCACGGCGCTAATGGCGTTTGTCAGTTTGGGGGCGCTCAGGTTGAGGTGAATTACTGACACCTACTGGAATAAATCAGCTCAACTACAACACAACAACAAAAATGTGAAACGGTCCCAGAGANTCATCATGAAAGAGCTGTTTACTTTTACCAAATTCATAAAAGCCCCTAAATCATTTATCACTTTTTATTTTACACTAACAGCCTACGTGGGTAATGAGGACGCAGTTTTTACACCAGCTGGAAAAATAAAAAGTCAGTTGGTTTCAGATTTATTTTCAATACACGATAACTTTTGGTGCAAGATTAAAAATCAAATATGGGGATTTTGCTGTAATAAACTTTTATACCTTTACAAATGTGATAAAATCAGGACTCTAATCTCTCCCTGAATTTGTTGTTTTTCTAAATGAATTAAAAATGTTCCTTGAACCACTAAAATAATGAAAAAACCATAAAAATTCTCAAAAAAAATTACAACTTCCTTCCCATGCTTAATTTCATTTATTTATTTTCCTTTGTATCTCATTAACATCTAATTTAACTTATCTACTTTTATTGCTCCTGTAACTTCACCACTGATTGATGTGGTGAATTAATGACTGAAATGTTCTCATGGATTTATTTATGATAAAGTTAAACATTAGAAAAAAAAAACATCAGCTCCACTTCCTGAAACAGAAATCCAGAGTAGTATACGACTAAACAGGTCCAACAAAACAGTCACACTACAGACGACATGTGGAAGTAGGAGGTTTGGAAAACAGCCCAGGTCCTACAGGTGTTTCAAGTTTCCTTCCAACCACAGCTACTAGTGTTGTGACGTTCACGAACGAACCGGTTCTTTTGAACGCCAGGCCGGCTTCTTAAAACTTAATAAATATTAAAATGAGCAAAAGGAGCCAGTTTTTTTTAAAGAAACGGCTCACCAAGATCCGGCTCCTTCCAAAGATCCTCTCTATGTGGTATGTGAATTCTAAAACAGCCTCAGACTCTGTGGAGCCGCTTTAGAAACAACACCTGTCCATTTTTCTGCTTGGACATAACACAACATCCTGCACACACACCTGCAGCCTGACGTATCTGACTCCATCAGCTGTTTCACTTCCACCTGTGACAGGTGAAGGTTTAACGGCTCCTTCCTCAAACCTCTCCACCAGGGCTGAACGATTTTAGAAAAAGATCTAATTGCAATTTTTCTGTCA
Organism: Thalassoma bifasciatum; assembly: GCA_008086565.1. Lineage (NCBI taxonomy): Eukaryota > Metazoa > Chordata > Actinopteri > Labriformes > Labridae > Thalassoma > Thalassoma bifasciatum. Next base: position 23,561 of record RPOG01001933.1, read on the forward strand.
GATACAATGATTTCAATTCACTTCATGATTTTCTTCAAATCAAGATTCAGTGAAGTTTCCACAATGTACAGAAACATTTACAAACCTGACAGAAAATTACATCAAAAGCTTTTACTCCAGTGTCAGGATGAAAACTGAAGGTAAGAATTGTTTAAAGCTTTGAGATAAAATGTCAATATTTTAAGATAAAAAGTGGAAGTTTGAGAAGTAAAGACAAAATTCTGAGGAAGAAAAGTCAAAATTTTGAGATAAGAGTCCAAATTTTAAGAAATCAATTTAACATTATGTGGAAAAAAATTCTAAACTTTTACATTTAAAGTCTAAATTTTGAGATAAAGGCAAAAGTCTGAGATGAAAAAGTCAAAATTTTCAGATACAACATCAATATTTTGAATAAAAAGTAGAAATTGTGATATAAAAAGTCAAAATCTTAAGCCAAAATTATGACAAATAAAGACGACATTATTGAATAAAAGGCAAAATTTGAAGATAAAAAGTCAAAATTCTGACCCTAAAATACAATTCTTTCCATTTCTAAACTGGACTTTTTAATTACATTTTTATTTATAATGACTGAAAAACAAAAAGAGCATCTTTGACCCCAAACTTTTAAAAACGATGTGGTGCGAAAATATTCTTAATTGTGTTAAGTGAAAAAAATTGTCAGTGTCAAAATTTTGAGGTAAAGAGGTACATTTTTAGATAATTTAGTCAAAATTATGTCGAAAAAAGTGCAAGTTCTTAGCATACAAATCAAAACTTGGCTTTAAAAGTCAAAATTTTCCAATAATTGGTTAAAATATTGTGCTTAAAAGTCAATATTTTGCAACAAAAAGTCAAAATTATGAGGTAAAAAATGAAATATTTGGGTAAGAGACTTAATTTTGAGTGAAAGTTGAGATAAAAAGGCCAAATTGTTTGTCAGTGTCAGAATGTCATGAAAAAAAGTCAAAATTCTTAGAAAAAATTGAAATTAGAGGTTAATCAAAATATTGAGATATTAATTCAAAAATTTGAGATAAAAAAAAAAACCAAAATTTTGAGATTAAGTCATGGTTAATTGTGTTAAGTGAAAAAAGATAAAGTACAAAACAGTTTAAAAAAGACTAAGCTCAAAAAGCGATAATAAAATAAATTCAACAGGAAAAAAAGGATCTTTCCAAACAGTTTTACATTTTAAGGATTTTTGTGTGTAAAACAAATGACAACAGATCCTGGTTCAGTCAGGAGCAAAGAAATTGTAGTTTTGGCGAAAACATGATCGTGATGTTTGAAATTGAGAGAGTAGAGGAAACAAACACGAGCAGCTTCATGTTTGTGTGTGAGAAAAAACGAGAAGAAGTGTGAGTCATTTTTCCTGCTGAGCTTCACCCAGAGAAGATGAGGAGTCTGTCGGCTCCAAACCACAACATTTCAACATTTTTCATCCCTGCTTTTCAGCGTCGCTGGAGCCAAACGTTTTAAACCATCCCCTGCTTTCATTTCACGCTGTGACAAATCACAACAACACGCCGCCCTCCTTCCTCTGAACGCTGGGAAAAACCTCACTGACGGTTAAAACACTCGCTGTTTGTGGCCTTTTCTCTTCATGTCTTAAAAACCAAACCTTTTTTTTTTCAGCTGTTTCACACGCGTGTGTCGAGGATGTAAAACTGTTAGAAATGGTCCTTTTTTCATTGGTGAAGGACTTTAAAGATTGTACATGCACATTTTAAAAAAAAAAATTCAATCTTTATCTCAAAATTTCATCTTTTTATCTCTCAACTTCGCCCTTCTAGCTTTTAATTTGTCTCTTAATCTCATAACTGACTTTTTGGCTCAAATTTTTGTCTCTCTGACTCAAAATTGTGACTTTAATATCTCAATACTTTGACTTTTTGTTTCTAAAATTTGACTTTGTGTCTCACAACTGCAACTATTTATCTCAAAATTTTGTCTCTTAATCTAATAACTTTGACTTTTCAGCTCAAATTTTTGTCTTTTGTCAAAGTTTTGTCTTTTATCTCAGAATTTTGACGAATATATCACAATGTTTGGACTGTATTATTACAAAATATTGACTTTTTGTCTCCAATTTTGCTCTCTTATCTCTTCAGTTTTTCTTTCAGCTAGAAACTTGACTTTCTAATAAAAGAAATTATCTTTTTCTCTCAATATATGACTTTTTTCTCTACATGTCAACTTTCATTGCTAAAAGTTTTGACCATTACATCAAATATTAACTTTTACTTTTTAAAGTTAAGAGGCTTAATTTTGAGTGAAAGTTGAGTTAAAAAGGCCAAATTGTTTGTCAGTGTCAGAATGTCATGATAAAAAGTCAAAATTCTTAGAAAAAATTCGAAATAAGAGGTTAATCAAAATATTGAGATATTAATTCAAAACATTTGAGATAAAAAAAAAAATAAAAAAAATTTGAGATTAAGTCACGGTTTTGAGATGAAAATGTGGTCATTTTAGGTAAAAAGCTGAATTGTAATGATGCTTAGTCAAATTTGGAGACAGAGAGTCACATTTTAAAAAAGAAAATCAAAAATTCCCTAATGAAAAAGTCGAAGTCATGAGAAAAAAAGTCAAAGTTCTTTGATTAAAATGTCAAAATTTAAGATAAAAATATCCAAATTTTCAGGAAAATTGTTCATCATGTCTTTTTGTTTGTCGGTAGCTCATTGGCCTGTTTTATTCTAGTTGTTGTGGATCAGAATTGATTGAAAAGGTTGCTTTTAATTTACAACCTAACATACATTAGTAATCCTGTTTGTGATACCTAGGCTGCCACTGTTTTTCATACATGTTCAGGGGCACACAGCTTTAAGCTTCTATTAAAAGAAATAATCTTTTTCTCTCAATATATGACCTTTTTTTTCTAAATTTCAACTTTCATTCCTAAAAGTTTTGACCATTACATCAAATATTAACTTTTACTTTTTTTAAATTCTGATTTTAAATATCTTAAAATTTGAACTATTATATCAAAATATTGACTTTTTAATGCAAAATTGTTAATAAATACACTCGGAAACAATTCTTATCTTCAGTTTTCATCCTTGCATTACAGTGATAACTTTGTGTCTCTGACCTGGTGTTGTTCTCTGGTGATGCAACTTCCTGATTCTGAAGCAGGAGAAACAAAAATCCATAAACTCGCCCTGAAAACACTCGGAGACTGACAGATCTGCACTTTTGAACCCGACAGACTCAGCGAAGGTTTGAGTGACACCTCAAGAACACGAGGAGAGAAGACGAGAAGCAAACTTCAGACGCTTTAGGCAACGAAGAAAAAAGAGCAGAGTGCTCTGAGGAGAAAGCGTTTTATTCCTCTGACACAAAAACGCAGAAACAAACAAGTAAACAAACAAACTGAGCTGTTCTCATGGAGCCGTGAACCATCTGTTTACTTATATAAAAAAAACAGCTTCTGAAAAATATGTGATTTCTGCTGCAACGTTTTAACATGGAGCTCTATGGGACTGACTCACTGCTGGAGACAGACTCTAGTGGACACTCAGGGAACTGCAGGTTATTTAACATGGAGCTCTATGGGACTGACTCACTGCTGGAGACAGACTCTAGTGGACACTCAGGGAACTGCAGGTTATTTAACATGGAGCTCTATGGGACTGACTCACTGCTGGAGACAGACTCTACTGGACACTCAGGGAACTGCAGGTTATTTAACATGGAGCTCTATGGGACTGACTCACTGCTGGAGACAGACTCTAGTGGACACTCAGGGAACTGCAGGTTATTTAACATGGAGCTCTATGGGACTGACTCACTGCTGGAGACAGACTCTAGTGGACACTCAGGGAACTGCAGGTTATTTAACATGGAGCTCTATGGGACTGACTCACTGCTGGAGAAAGAAGTCAAAGCCAAATGTGAGTCAAAAGTTGAGATCAAAAGGCCAAACTGTTTGTCAGTGTCAAAATTTTCAAGTAAAGAGGTAAATTTTTAGATATTTAGTCAAAATTATGTCGAAAAAAGTACAAGTTCTTAGCATACAAATCAAAACTTGGCTTTAAAAGTCAAAATTTTCCAATAATTGGTTAAAATATTGTGCTTTAACGTCAATATTTTGCAATAAAAAGTCAAAATTATGAGGTAAAAAATGAAATATTTGGGTAAGAGACTCAATTTTGAGTGAAAGTTGAGTTAAAAAGGCCAAATTGTTTGTCAGTGTCAGAATGTCATGATAAAAAGTCAAAATTCTTAGAAAAAAATTTAAATTAGAGGTTAATCAAAATATTGAGATTTTAATTCAAAAAATTTGAGATAAAAAAAACCCAAAATTTTGAGATTAAGTCACAGTTTTGAGATGAAAATGTAGTAATTTTAGGTAAAAAGCTGAATTTTAATTATGCTTAGTCAAATTTGGAGACAGATTGTCACATATTAAAAAAGAAAATCAAAAATTCCCTAATGAAAAAGTCGAAGTCATGAGAAAAAATAGTCAAAGTTCTTTGATAAAATGTCAAAATTTGAGATAAAAATATCCAAATTTTGAGGAGAATTGGTCATCATGTCTTTTTGTTTGTTGGTAGCTCATTGGCCTGTTTTATTCTAGTTGTTGTGGATCAGAATTGATTGAAAAGGTTGCTTTTAATTTACATCCTAACATACATTAGTAATCCTGTTTGTGATACCTACGCTGCCACTGTTTTTCATACATGTTCAGGGGCACACAGCTTTAAACCTGGTAACATGAATAAGACAATCAGTCCGTGAATATTGTCCAGCTCTTTAAACTCAGTGTTGCTGTGTCAGAAACAGGTTTATGTTTTCAGTTTTTGTGAGAAATGTACGACAGAATAAGCTCCAGCGTTTGAATCCTGTGACTTTTAAAGTGAGAATATTTCTCCGTTATTGAGCGTTAACATCTGGTCTTGAACCGGAAGAACGAGCAGAGAAGGTGACGACGTTTTAGAGCCAAGTTAATCTGCCAACAACCTTCACAAACGAGGTTTGGCAGCACACGACTGCTGCTCTCTGAGCTCACAGCCGACCAGAATAATCGAAGGTGACTCAGAGGACCTTCTCCTTTATAAAAAAAAACGCTCTGCTCTCATGTGGTGACTGAACAATTTTAGAAACGTTTAGATGTGAGAAAAATACTCTTTTAGCTCCTCTTCGTGTGGAATTTATAGGTCAGGAAACAGCTCACATGCAGAGATGACTGAAGTCAGAGAAACTGGTCTTTTTTTAAACTGTTCCCATGGTGAAAGCAGCCGTTCAGACCTGAGGTTCTTTATCTGCATCACTGAGCGTCCTGCAGTCATGGTCAGCAGCAGAAACAACGTCACATTACAGTGAAGTGTTGGGAGTGAAAGAGACAAGTGAGAGGTTATTTATCTAATTGAGCCTAAAGACGAAGACGTCACATTAAACTCATGAGTCTGAACTCAAACATCAGATAAATTAACTCGACAGATACTGAAAACTATCAACACAGAAACTCTTTGGAAACGTTTGTGACCCAGGAGAACAGGGGACGTTTATCCAACTCTGACACTCTTTTTGGAAATCATGGACACTATCCCTGGCCTACGGTTATTTCGTAATCTCAAGTCTTTTCCTTGTAAATCAAAATTATGTCACTTTTTTGTTCTGGCCTTGTTGACTCCTCTCCAAATGGAACAATGTTTATGGTTGTGGACAAAAAGTTCACTTTTGCTCTCATCACTCCAAATGACTTTGTTCCAGAAGTTTTGAGGCTTGTCTCTGTGCTGTTTGGCGTATTGTAAGCAGGAAACTTTGTGGCATTTGTGTAGAAATGTCTTTCTTCAGCCCATTTTTCCTCAAGTGCCTCCTTATTGTGCATCTTGAAACCTTTTGTTTCTCCAGGTTGTTTCGTCATTTTCTTGCCATTTTTGTTGACTTTGGCCCATTTTTGATGCTTTTCACTTCTTTTTGCCACTTGTGGATCATTTGTTGTTACCGTCTGACTATTTTCCAACTTTTATCTTGTTTTTCGTTGACTTTAGCCTTTTTTTAACCACATTCCACTGTTTTTTTTGTCATTTTTTTTCACCATTTTATCAACTTTCTGAATTTTTTCCAAGTTTTCCCCAAATTTTCTTGCCATTTTTTGTTGCTTTTTGGCCATTTTGGTCACTGTCCACCTATTTTTTGCCACTTTTGACCCGTTTGTGCTACTGTCTGACTGTTTTCCAGGTTTTGGCCCAATTTTCTTGCTAATTTTGTTGCTTTTTGGCAATTTTTGCCACCTTAAACTAAGTTTTATTCCTACTCTTTGCTGTTTTTGGCTCATTTCTCCACTTGTATAGTTTCTTTTGTAAAGGTAGTTTTTAACAGTTTGTCTCTTTGGTTGAGTAACACATCTTGAAACAGCCAGACCACATTCTTTCAGAGAGTCCAAGTTATTTGTGGGTTTTTCTTTGCATCCAGAACAATTTTCCTGTCAGTTGTAGCTGAAATGTTTGTTGGTCTACCTGACCGTGGTTTGGTTTCAACAGAATCCCTCATTTTCCACTTCTTCATTAGAGTTTGAACTCTGCTTATTGGCATCCTCNAAACAATCAAACCCAAACCGGCTTCTGTGTTTACTGCGTGAGAAATTGTGTTTCTCATCCTGTCGTGTTACAGGCTGCAAACACCTTCAGAGACCTGCTGATGGGGAACACCTGTCCTCAGGTGCAGAGACGGATCTGAGGGGATCACACTTGGACCTGAACTCAGCTCAGAGCGTCAACGCTCACCGAGAGAAATCAGCGTCGTGCTGGTGACGAACCTGCGTCACAGCAGGTGTTAACGCATGAAAATAAGACTGAAAGGTGTAAAAGAGTGAGTAACACACCTCATTCTGGCCTTTACACCACACTGTGTTTTAAAGCTTATAACTGAAGAAACACAGTCAAAAATCATCAGTTTCTCCTCATTTGAAAGATTAAAGTCTCTTGTTTCAGAAACTGTCATGTTTTTATTTGTGGCTAAAGTCCACATCAGGATAAAAGCAGCTCAAGATGCTTCATGTCAAACATAAAACATCCACCACACAGGGCTGGGGGATTTATCGAATATACTCCATATATCGCGGGTTGTTACACGTGGGATGTATAAAATGACTATATCACGACCATCAAGTATAAATTGTCAGGTAAATGTTTTGAGGCGTCAGTATGTAATTTTCTTCAGTTGCGTTTCTTTCACTCTCTGCTGCTGCTTCTCACACTAAACAGCTCACTCCCCCGCCCATCCAGAAAACTTTCCTCATGCCTGTTTCTGTTTCCACCTGTGTGATCCTCACCTGATTATCTCCCAGCTCTTCACCACAAAGAAGAGAAACAAACGTGAACTTAAGGTTCAGTTTCATTCTGTATGAGCTCCATTTGGCGTTATTTACCGCTGAATACCAAAATCATACGAGGTGAGATGTTTTTAGAAAACAAAGTTTTGCAGCGTCACCACAAACGTACACAAAGGTCTAATAACGCTCTAAAAATAAAACTCTGAGCTGTTAAGTAAACAGAGGAAGGAGGAGAATCCTCTAACTGTCGTGTTGCCCATTAAAGATTCCCACAGACGTTTCACAGAGCGTTCATTCACGCGTCTCAGTTTATTACCCAACTAACTTCCTGTTATGAACCTGCGTGTCCTTCAAAATAAGAGCATGCTGTAAAACTAACATTACACCACAAAAATTCAGCGAGAGCCCAGGCTCAGAGACAGAAGTCACTAACAGAGTCCTTTCAGCTCGACAAACAGTAACAAGTAGCTGATTTATGGAAATAAAAGTCAGATTAAGTCATCCCCAGTTTCAGTTCATGTTATTTTCTCATTTTTTTAATCTTCATTGTTGTAATTTTAGAAATCTATTGAGACAGTCATGTGATACATTCAACCAGATAAATAAATCTGAATGAAATCTTTTACTGGAATTGAAAATATGTAAATATATAAAGTGTGTTTTGAAGTAAACTGTTTGTTAAACTTGACCTGATTTTGATTTTTCCCTTTTTGGCAGCAAATGTTATAAATCTGACTGAAAGGTCTGTTTGAATCATTATACTGGTGTCATTTCATTAATTAAAGGGTTGAATTGAACATTTAATACAGTGATTTACAGGAGAAATGTGTATCGAGATATAGCAAAAAAATATTGAGGTATTGATTTTAGGCCATATCGTGCAGCTCTACCACCACATCACTTCTACATCTGGGTGAAATTGAAGCTTTATAGCAAAACCAAGTGCAAACAAAACCAGCTTCATCAGTGCTCAGTGTCCTCTTTTTAGTCAACTTTGCTCTCTTTGTGGAAAAAGTTCAACAAAAATCATGTAAATGTTGTTTAGAGTCACAGATTATTCCTCTGCATGAATGTGAATAAAGATGCATGGCAGTAAATAGGTCTCACCAATGATCTAAATGGCTACTGCTTGCTTTGTGTGCATAATAATACATATATAATTGATAACTGCATATAATAATGATTAATATCCATAAACATTAAGAGAAAATTGAAGCACATGATAAGTTTTGCTTTAAAAAATAGGTTTGTTGTCATCTATAAATAGGAATATTAGTTTTAGCAGGTGTATTTTATTCTTGATTAATTAAGAATTGATGTTTCTCTATGTAAAAAGTATCTATATTAGTCTTTATATCAGCAATACTGATCTAATATTCACTTGATATCAGATTAATTGCCAATAACCGGGTGGAACATAAGAGGTTAAACACCTGATGTCCAATAAATCAGGTTGGACTCCTGCAGTAAAATTTTTAAAAAAAATCCTTGTGCATGAAAAGATCCTGAAGATGCATCTTAAATCCATCAAACATGTCTGTTTGTGTCTGATTACATCTGTGAAATTGAACGACAAATCCATTTATCACTTCATCCAGATAATTTATCACACCTCTTCACACTGATTTCCTTCCATTTATGCAGCAAATGCATTAAAACAAACCTCATTTCACAGCTTTGTAAGAGAGAAAATCCAGATTTCACACCTCTGCAGAGCAAAACACAATCATCTTACTAAAAAATGTGGATCATAAATGAGCCACAAAGGGTTTAAAATGCAGCATCAGTCGCTTTTAATTAAGCACCAATTAACAGATGAATCCACATCATGACAATAATCCACCGAGATTTTCTGCATTTACGCGAAAATCGTAACTTCTGTTGTTCTGAAGTCTCCTCAAAATTCTCTCTAATGTCTTCATGCATCGAGACGATTCTGCAACATCTGCTCTTCGTCCTCTCTCACAAATAAAATCCAGCAGAAAGAGACTCGATTAGGATGAAAAGAGGAGAAAAAAGAGGAGAGAAAGAGGAGAGAAAGAGGAGAGGAAGCTGCACTCACCTGCAGGAGTCTCCGTGTTTGTGTTTACGCGCGGAGACGCTGGATGTGACTGAAGATGCTGCTCAACGCTGCGTGCATCAGTGTGTGTGTGTGTGTGTGTGTGTGTGTGTGTGTGTGTGTTTGCATGCATGTGTGTGTGTGTGCATGCATGTGTGTGTGCAGAGACCACCAGCAACGCAGCAGCAGCTCGGTGCAGTTCGATTCTGCAGTGAAAATGTTTCCACCTGAGGTTTTTTATTTATTTCCAGGTTTTTTTCTTAATATTGATCCAACATCCAGGTGAGTTTCAGGGGAATCAGGTGATACGGTGGCCCTGAGAGCTCATAGTCCTGCAACTTAAAAAAAAAACACGCGCAAATGGTGAAAACGTCATCATACATTTGGGTCAATGACAAAACGAGGGTCTAAAAAATGGATAAAAACATATTTCTGAGAGAAGAATTATGTTTTCTAACAGATTTCAGTAGTTGACCAACATTTCAAAGTTTTTAGGTTCATTATTTTTTAGTATTTTTAATTTGAGCACCCAAAAATGTCAGGTGGCGCAACCAAATATATGAAAATATATTTATATGTTCCTGTTATTTTTTCTGTATGAAATTATTGGCATTGCTGAGTCTCAGATTCACAGTATTCATCCAGGTTAAGTCACAGTTTCATTGTGGTAGTTTACTTTTAGTCTCAGTTTCACTGTATGTGTTTGTTTAGTCTCAGTTTTACTGTATTTGTATATAATGCATCTTAGTTTCACTATATTTGACTACACTGAGTCTCAGTTTCAGTGTATTTGTATACATTGAGTCCCAGTTTCACTGTGTTTTTTTTCGTGAAATCTTGGTTTCACTGTATTTTGTCCCTAAAATCTAAATATTTCTGATGAACTCCCTTCAGAGTCATGGTTCCATAGTATTTGTCCAGATCAAGTCTCAGCTTCAATGTATTTGTTTTGAATGAGTCTCAGTTTTACTGTTTTTGTGTAATTGAGTGTCAGATTCACAGTATTCATCCAGGTTAAGTCACAGATTCATTGTGGTAGTTTACATTTATATGATTTGATTTATTTATTCATTTATTATTATTATTTATTATTAATTATTATTTATTATTTATTTATTTATTTAATTGATTTATTTGATTTATATGATTTTTTAATATTTAGCTGAATCTCAGATTCACAGTATTCACCTTGTTTAAGTCACAGTTTCACTGTAGTATTTTATATTTAGTCTCAGTTTCACTGTATGTGTTTACATTTAGTCTCAGTTTTTACTGTATTTGTATGTAATGGATCTTAGTTTCACTACATTTGACAATTTTGAGTCCCAGTCTCAATGTGTTTTTTATTTCATGAAATCTTGGTTTCACTGTAATTTTGTCCCTAAAATCTAAATATTTCTGATGAACTCCCTTCAGAGTCCTGGTTCCATAGTATTTGTCCAGATCAAGTCTCAGCTTCAATGTATTTGTTTTAAATGAGTCTCAGATTTACTGCATTCACCTAGTTTAAGTCACAGTTTCATTGTATGTGTTTACATTTAGTCTCAGTTTTCCTGTATTTGACTACAATGAATCTCAGTTTCACTATATTTGTCCACAATGAGTCTTGGATTCACTGTAACTGTCATCTTTCAATATTACTTCCATTGTATTTGTCCAAATTGAGTCTCAGTTTCACTGTAATCATCAATTTTGAGTCACAGTTTTCCATGTTTGCTTTCATAGAGTCCCAGTTTAAATCCACGTTTAATCCCAGTTGCATTGACATTATTTCTGCAGAATCAAAGTTTTTTAGTATTGGTCCCCAAAAGTCTCAGCTTCACTGTATTTGTCCAAACGTAGCGTCATTGTTTCTCGTCATCAAGTCTCAGTTTTACTGTAGTTTCCTGCTGAAGTCTCTGTTTCACTGTATCTGACATTAAAGTCTGCATAAACCGGTCTTACTGCAGGTTTAAGACATAGAATTTAATATTTTTGGATTAAAGCAAATTGTTCAAAGATGCTGAAATATCTTGGTTTTGTATCTTTTGATTTTCTTTTACAGTCGTCCTGGTTTTAGTTTCATTTTGGGAACATGCTGTTCCTTTAACTCCAGTGAAGCTGAGCTCTGTTTTTTTCTTGTGTTGTAGAGAAACAGTTGTTTTTCATGCTTTTTTATCTCTGTGCTCTTTAAGTGTCTCTGTGATTCTTCAGGGATGAAGGTGAGTGCACGTTAATAAGCTGCTGCTTTTCTTTTCCAGCTCATCTTCTCCTTCATTTTCTCTCCTCCTCGCTCTTATTTCCCCTTTCATATAATTTTCCTTTTTGCCTTTGTTTCTTTCCGTACGTCTTTTTCATTTCCTCCACTTTGACAGCAGCTATTAAACGAAGGGGAGTTTCTCATTTCTTCTTCCCACCTGAGTCAAACCCCGAGGCTGCATGTGAAGAGAAACTCATTAAACACAAATAAAACGTCTCTCAGAGATGAGACCTGGTGTCTCGTGAAATCATGACTCTGAATAAAAGCTAACCGAAGACAAAGGCACACGTATGACGTCTGAATTAAACCCGTGTGAAGTCGCTTGTTTCCCTCGGCGACTGTAAAACAGTTTCACCAATCAGCTTCCAGACGAGGCCAAGTCGCAGGAGCTCGCTCAGCGGAGTAAAACAGAAAAGACAGCGGCGCCGTGACTGATTCAGAGCAATTTGCTGTGAAAATGAGTTTGGAAAGAGCTCAGCGATGGACCGAGGACAGACAAACGGGGACGGAGGAAGAATAATGATGGAGAAAGAAGAAGAAGGAGACGGTGCATCGTCGAAATGTTCCTCAGGATCACGACACACGACCAGAAAATTGTGTTGAAACCTGTTGACTTTTGGGTCAATGAGGTGACGTCCCCTTTTTTTGTGTCCGAGTATTTCATCACATGTATTTCTTTATTCTATGAAACCTGTGTTATTCGAACACATCTTTAAACTATTAAAATATAACATGTTTTTTTGTGTTTTGGTTCCTCAAACCCCCAAAATGTCAGGTGGTGCAACCGTCCTGACAAGTATCCACAGTAATTAAACTCTAAAAATTGAATGTCAGTTATTCTAAATGGAAATTAAAAATACAGTGGCATTATTTTATGCTTCAACCTTTTTAAATAAAACATTCTTTGCAAATAAAAAGAATTTTGAAGCTGTTGAGAAATGTAAAAAACTTTTGTCCCGTAATTTTCACCTTGTCAAATGTCAGGGTGGTGCAACCGTAACATTAGACTTTTATTTTAAAGTGAAGAGAATAAAACAGGAAACAGGAAACTGCATCAGCCAGAGGAGCCCAAATGACATTTGTGA
>RPOG01001933.1:37113-65469 GCA_008086565.1 Thalassoma bifasciatum
ACAACCAATGTAATAATGTGAAATGTTATTTTAACATCAAATTATTTATCTTATTCACAAATAAAAGAAATGAAACACACAAAATGAAAATGTATGAGTCACTACAGACACTTGAGAGATACTTGCCAATAATTTCACACAGAAAAAATAACAGGAACATATAAATATATTTTCATATATTTGGTTGCACCACCTGACATTTTTGGGTGCTCAAATTAAAAATACTAAAAAATAATGAACCTAAAAACTTTGAAATGTTGGTCAACTACTGAAATCTGTTAGAAAACATAATTCTTCTCTCAGAAATATGTTTTTATCCATTTTCAAAGAACTTTTTTAAAAATACGTTTTTAGACCCTCTTTTTGTCATTGACCCTTTTACGACTTCAGTTTTTGTTGAAACATAGAACCTTAGAACCATGTGTTGTTCAATGAATCCAAAAGTGATATGCCAAAAAAAAAAAAAGAAAAAAGAAAGATATTATTGTGCCTTTGGGAAAAGACTTGTCTCAAAAAGAAACTTATAAATCAGGTGAATCCTTAAGTGCTTGATTTGTAAATCAGACTCTGAAACACAGATGAAAGGAAGAAGAAATGTTCATTAGGATGAAGGGGGGAGAAAGGGAGAGAGAGGGAGAGAGGGAGAGAGAGAGAGAGGGAGGAGGATTAAGACTCATAATTGCAGAGAGCTCTACAATTCATTAGCTGCCATTCTGCATGATTACGCTCATTAAACTATTAATGAAACCTGAATGTTAAAAAGGTTCAAGTGAGTTAGAGAGAGAGGGAGACGGGTGAGAGAGGGAGGCGGGGGTGAGAGAGGGAGGCGGGGGTGAGAGAGGGAGGAAGGCCTCAAACACCGAGGACTTTGGAGAGAATTAACAATTGTACTTTTCATCTCAAAATTTGGATCTGTATTTTTTAAATTTTTTTTATATTTATCTCAAAATGTTTGACTTCCTTTTCTCAAAACTTGGCTTTTTGACTTTGGAATTAAAACTTTTTTTGGATTTTTTTTTTTTAAACTTATGACTTTTTATCTAACAATTTATACTTTCCTTTTTTGAAATCTGACTTTTTAGCTCAAATTTCAGCATTTTCTCTCAAGATTGAGACTTTTTCTCTCAAAATATAAACCTTTTTAACATCTAAATCAAGACCTTTTCTCAAAATTTGGATTATTTTCCAAAAAAATCTACTTTTAACCTCAGAATTTAACATTTTTTCTCAAATAGTAGACTATTTTCATAGGACTTTAGCTTTTTTGCCTCAAAACTATTACTTTTATCTTTTAAAGATTGGATTTTATTCACAAATTTTTATTTCTAAACCCAAGTCTTAGACTTTTTCTTTCCAAAATTGTGACGTTTTAACTCAAATTCAGACTTTCTATCTCCAAATTTTGACTTTTCATGACATAATTTTAAATTAATATGGGCAGAAAAAGACACAACAAAGGAAGTTTTTCTTGTTTTTTGTTCTTTTTTGGCTTTTTGACTTTGGAATTAAAACTTTTTTATCTCAAAATTTTGATTTTTTTGAAAATTTTGTCTAAAAGTTTTTATCTTTTAACTTTAATTTTTACTTTTTAACTCAAAATCATGACTTTTTCATTAAACACTTTACTTTTTTAAAATCCGACTTTTTTGCTCAATTTTCAACATTTTCTCTCAAGATAAAGACTTTTCTTCCAAAATATAAACCTTTTTAACATCTAAATCAAGACAGAATTTAACATTTTTTCTCAAAAAAGTTGACTGTTTTTCATAGGATTTCACTTTTTTTCCCTAAAAAACTATTACTTTTATCTCAAAGATTGGATTTTATTCCCAAATTTTTATTTCTAAACCCAAGTCTTAGACTTTTTCTTTCCAAAATTTTGACTTTTTAACTCAAATTCAGACTTTCTATCTCCAAATTTTGAGTTTTCATGACATAATTTTGACTTAAAATGGGCAGAAAAAGACACTACAAAGCAAGTTTTTCTTGTTTTTTGTCCTTTTTTTGTCCTTTTTTGTCTTTTAACTGGTTGAAATGAGCTTCCGTAGGATAAGAAGTTGATTCCTCTTGTAAGTTTTTACATCCACAGGCGCCTCGTGTCTCTTCAGTTCGTCCACATTTCCCTCCACAGTTGTTACAGTTTACTGAACCAGGAGGTTTTTTTTTTTTTTTTAATGAGTTTTATTTGGAGGCTAATGTAGAGCAGAAACATCAGAGCCAGGAAAACACAACACCCAGCTGACAAACAGGATGCATTATGGATCACAGGCGGCAGGTCTGCACACGGCTGCATAATTAACATCTAATTATCTCTGATCTCAGCGATGGGGGCGTCGCACCTGCACCACGTTACACCAACACGCTTCACCCACACGTGATCCTGGAGTCCGTCCGTCTGTGTTTGCAGGAAGATTTCTGCAGTTTCTGCTCTGACCTGTTGACTTTTACAAAGAGAGGACGACAGGAAAGAAACAGTCACATACCTTATTTTTACACCTTGGTGCAGAGGAAGACTTAATAAGTATGGTCCTACAAAAGGACCGTCACTTTCACACCTGCCCGGTAATTCCCCGACTTTCGACTTATTTACCTCTTTTTACCGTCAAAAGGAAATAAAAACAGGGGAATAAAGTAGACGTGTTTATTTTGAGTTGAAATAAATATCTCGTGAATAAAAACAACCACAGCTGAAAACAAAGTGCTGTACACATATGGACAGAAACATTGAAACAAAGATAAAAATCAGATATAAACACTCATGTTATTGTTTCATTGTTTCACAGGGGCCACTGGGGCCAAACACCATCACCTCTGTCTTCCTTTCATTAAAATTTAAAAAGTTCAGAGCCATCCAGGACTTGATGTCCTCAAGACAGGCAAGGAGAGGTGTTGGGGAGAAAGTATTTTTCTTTTTCAGACCATCAAACCCATCAAAGCGTCAGTGTGAATTACCGTAACTCTTCAACCAACTGTGCAAGAGAAGAAATCTAAAAGGTTCCTTAAAGAAAAGAAGAGAAGATGAACTTGTCTCCAATGGATCATGTATCAAAAACTACACAGAATTGACCTTTAACTGAAGTGTAATGTGGTTTAAAGGTTGGTAAACTTGTTTTTCAGTAATGACTCTGAGACTTTTTGATAGTTAAAGGTTTCTGGTGGCGCTCTGATGTCTCTGCTCATCATCAACAGTTCTTTAAAAACTGAATTTCACATCAAACCCCCCCAGGGATCATCACAGCAAACACAGTAAACACATCAGGAAGCGACTGTAACACCCTCAGACAGGATGAAAACATCCACAGAGTAATTGATAAAGGTGCTGGGCCAGTCCAAACAGTCCTGTGCTGTTTTTGTCTCCTCGACACAAATAAAAGCTTTCACACTTCCTGCGGCGCCACCACGACGCCGCCGTGTCACCGCGCTTCTGTCTCCTCTCACAAAAAATCCAGACCACAAAGTGTGAAAGGCTCAGAGAAAGTTTTTTATTCCTTTGGTTCTGTCAGCCCGTCGTCCTCAGAGCAGCAGAAAAAAGAAGACGAACGCCCGAAGACGCTGCTGCTGCAAACCTGTCTGACTCTCTGCCCCCGGGAAAATGTCCCCAACGCTTCAGAGGCAGCTCAGACCTTCAGAAAGGTTCGGCCCTGACGTCAGCAGACTTTTATAACCATCCACCGTCAACCTGCAGACCTGGCCCCGGGAAAACACAACCACACACAGCATGAATAAATCCATCTGCAGACGTTGATCATGGCGCTGAGGCTCATCTCTGTTNGCATAAAATAATGCCACTGTATTTTTAATTTCCATTTACAATAACTGACATTCAATTTTTAGAGTTTAATTACTGTGGATACTTGTCAGGACGGTTGCACCACCTGACATTTTGGGGGTTTGAGGAACCAAAACACAAAAAAACATGTTATATTTTAATAGTTTAAAGATGTGTTCAAATAACACAGGTTTCATAGAATAAAGAAATACATGTGATGAAATACTCAATTCATGATGGAAGGAAATATTACACTCAGACACAAAAAAGGGGACGTCACCTCATTGACCCTTATTTGACAATCATCTGCATAACAATGAAAGGAGATGCCGTGCTTTCTTAATATGGACCCCAGTGGCAGACCATCAAACACATCAAAGCGTCAGTGTGAATTACCGTAAATCTTCAACCAATTGTGCAAGAGAAGAAATCTAAAAGGTTCCTTAAAGAAATGAAGAGAAGATGAACTTGTCTCCAGTGGATCATGTATCAAAAACTACACAGAATTGACCTTTAACTGAAGTGTAATGTGGTTTAAAGGTTGGTAAACTTGTTTTTCAGTAATGACTCTGAGACTTTTTGATAGTTAAAGGTTTCTGGTGGCGCTCTGATGTCTCTGCTCATCATCAACAGTTCTTTAAAAACTGAATTTCACATCAAACCCCCCAGGCATCATCACAGCAAACACAGTAAACACATCAGGAAGTGACTGTAAAACCCTCAGACAGGATGAAAACATCCACAGAGTAATTGATGAAGGCGCTCAGCCAGTCCAAACAGTCCTGAGCTGTTTTTGTCTCCTCGACACAAATAAAAGCTTTCACACTTCCTGCGGCGCCGCCACGCCGCCGCCATGTCACCGCGCTTCTGTCTCCTCTCACAAAAAGGCTCAGAGAAAGTAAAAAATAAGGAAACCAAGACAGTCGGGCAGCAGGAGTCTCGTCGTCTTTTTTCTTCTGCTTGCGGGCTTCTGCGACGACGACGTTTGGACAGACTGAGAGACGGGGGCCCTTTTACAGGGGTTGCGAAGTCTCCGTCGAGTCTGGAAGTCTTTCCAAGCCGGGACTGCAGTCGTCTGAAAATATTGGTAGGTGGCAGTACCTGCAGACCTGGCCCCGGGAAAACACAACCACACACAGCATGAATAAATCCATCTGCAGACGTTGATCATGGCGCTGAGGCTCATCTCTATTTACAGATTCAACAGGAGACACAGAAGAAACCTGAGAGTTCGATTTAAAGTCGTTTTCTTCTTCTCTTAAAGACGGAGCTGAAAACCTGAAGAGACGTTTATCAGAAGGAAATCAGTCTGTGTTTCAGTCTGGGCTTTGAACCAGAAATTTCCCCCAATCGTTTCTAACAGAAACAGTCTTTCAATGTTTTCAGTTTTGAGTCTTTGCTTTATCGTCAGAGCGTAGAGAAAAGAATCCAGAATCCTTCAAAGTTATTCTGGCTCTGGATCGTCCAGAATCCCTCCCTTCATCTTCAAAGTTATTCTGGGGATCGTTCTGGAATTCTTCCCTTCATCTTTAAAGTTATTTGGGGGAACATTCCCGAATTCTTCCCATCATCTTTAAAGTTTTTCTCGGGAACACTCCAGAATTCTTCCCTTCATTTTTTAAAGTTATTCTGGGGAGAATTCTAGAATTCTTCCCTTCATCTTAAAAGTTATTCTCAGGAACATTCTGGAATTCTTTCCTTTATCTTTAAAGTTATTTTCGGGAACATTCTGGAATTCTTCCCTTCATCTTTAAAGTTTTTCTCAGGAACATTCTGGAATTCTTTCCTTCATCTTTAAAGTTATTTTCAGGAACATTCTGGAATTCTTCCCTTCATCTTTAAAGTTTTTCTCAGGAACATTCTGGAATTCTTCCCTTCATCTTTAAAGTTCGTCTCGGGAACGTTCTGGAATTCTTCCCTTCATCTTAAAAGTTATTTTGGGGAACATTCTGGAATTCTTCCCTTCATCTTTAAAGTTATTCTAGGGAACATTCCAGAATTCTTCCCTTCTTCTTTAAAGTTATTCTGGGGATCGTTCTGGAATTCTTTCCTTCATCTTGACAGGAGTCTTAGGGAACACTCCAGAATTCTTCCCTTCATCTTTAAAGTTATTTTGGTGGAACACTCTGGAATTCTTTCCTTCATCTTAAAAGTTATTCTCGGGAACATTCTGGAATTCTCCCATGGAACAAACTAATTTAATCCCTAAGGATGGAATTCTCACCCCTCGTTTCCTGGACATTTAGACATTTTGACAAACCGTTTCATTTAAATCTTTGATCGCTCTCCCTCAGTCTCACCTGTGTTTGATAACTCTGTGTGCGTTTAGTTTTCCTGGTGTGTCCTTGTCGGTTCATCGTGTCTTTTGGTGACATTAACATCATTTTCTCATTTACATGTTGCATTAAAGCATAAAGTGACTTTCCCCTTCAAAAGTGTTTTGAATACTTATTATGTTCATTTACATGCTTTACTCGCTCACTTTGTGTCGGATCAGTTATTCACTGGTGTGAACATGAGGCTGTGGCTGCAGATGAGGGGGGGGGGTAATATCAGGAGGTAATAGCGGCTGTTACCACCAAGGTCGGATACGAAATGAACGAGATTACAGCGACTGACAAGGACGAGTGATCTGGACCTAATCCTAGTTTTTCCTTCATACATGAATTTCCTGATTGGTTTTTTTTTTTAGACTAATCCAACTGTTTCATTCACCCACAGGTAAAAAGGTGAAAGAGGCTGAATCCACACTCTGGTTTTTATTGTCCCAGTTTCTCCAAGATTTCTCAGTGAGTCAGGAAGCATCTACATGCAGATCAGATCTGTGCTTCTCTGATGAGTCACTCTGTTTATTTCTATTAGAGCTGATCCCAGCGGAGCAGGAAAAATGATGCACTCTCATTAAAACATGAAAAAGCAGGTCTGAGCGGCGAGAACCAGGCGCCTGCTGGACCGCGGGTCACGACAGCGGGCAGATCCATGTCCAACCTGAATAAATGTTCGGGAGAGTCGGAATAACCGATGGTGGCGTAAACTAGTTTGAGAAAATTCTCCTGTCACTTCTGATTGTAATGAAGACTTACAGTTTCATTCCCTGGTTTCTATCTCTGAGATTCAGACTGATGTCACTTCTGCCTGGAGGTAAAACCAGAGAAAAACAAGACGTAGAGGAGGAGAAAGGCCAGGCTGAGAAAACGAGGAATAAGTGATAGTTTGACCTTTCTGTGGTGAAACATACGACAACGAACAAAATACAAAGGAAGGTGAACAGGTTGATTTAAACAGGTGAGTGTCATGATTGGGTATAAAAGGAGCATCATCCCCAAAAGGCTCAGTCCTTCACAAGCAAAGATGGAGCCAGGTTCACCACTTTGTCAACAACTGCGTGAGCAAATAGTCCAACAGTTTAACAACGTGTCAGGTATCGTGAGAAACACCAGTCGAGGTGGAGCCGATAGCAGAATTTAACCCAAAAGGATTTATTAGAAATAAACTCAAAAGTCCCAAACCTCATAAAAATAGAAAATCTAAGACACAGCCAGAGACACAGGAGACAAGAACTTGACAACACACCTACAAGAAACTGAACTCAAGACAAGGACGATACAGACAAAGGACTAATCAAACACAGGTGTGACCTGAGACACAGGTGAAACACATGAGGGCCAATCAAACAGGAGGGAAACTCAAGAACAACTAAGAACACAGGAATAGAGAGTGAACACAAGGGAAAATCACAACAAGAAACACCAGGAAACAACCACAGAAACACTGGAGCAAAACACTAAAAGGCAACAAAACCAAAACAACTACAAGAAACCAAAAGATTGAATTATCAGACAATGTTTCTCAACTTTGTCCAACTGCAGGAATTGATGGATTTCATCATCTACAGACCATAATATCATCAAAAGATTCAGAGAATCTGGAGAAATCTCTGCACGTAAGCAGCAAGGCCCAAAACCAACATTGAATGGCCGTGACCTTTGACCCCTCAGGCGGCGCTGCATTAAAAACCCACATCATTGTGTAAAGGATATTAGCACGTGGGCTCAGGAACACTTCAGAAAACCATTGTCAGTTAACACAGTTCATCACTACATCTACAAGTGACAGTTCAAACTCTACCATGCAAAGACAAAGTCANAAACAACCACAGAAACACTGGAGCAAAACACTAAAAGGCAACAAAACCAAAACAACTACAAGAAACCAAAAGATTGAATTATCAGACAATGTTTCTCAACTTTGTCCAACTGCAGGAATTGATGGATTTCATCATCTACAGACCATAATATCATCAAAAGATTCAGAGAATCTGGAGAAATCTCTGCACGTAAGCAGCAAGGCCCAAAACCAACATTGAATGGCCGTGACCTTTGACCCCTCAGGCGGCGCTGCATTAAAAACCCACATCATTGTGTAAAGGATATTAGCACGTGGGCTCAGGAACACTTCAGAAAACCATTGTCAGTTAACACAGTTCATCACTACATCTACAAGTGACAGTTCAAACTCTACCATGCAAAGACAAAGTCAGACATCAACAACACACACAAACGCTGCAGAACTCTTTTTAACTTTGACTTCTTAATCTAATAAATTTGACTTTTTATCATTTAAATTGAACATCTGTTTCTAAAAAATTGACTTTTATCCCATAAATTTGACTTTTCATCCCATAAATTTGACTTTTCATCCCATAAATTTGAGTTTTCATCTCATAAAATGACTTTGTCACATAATTTTGAGTTTCAATCACATTGTTTTGACTTTTAATCTCATAATTTAACTTTTTCTCACTTAAATTTGACTTTTAATCTCATTAATTTGACTTCTATATCTTAAGAATTTGACTTTCGATCTGAAAATTCACATTTTTATCACATTTATTTGACTCTTTCATCTCAAAAGTTTGAGTTCTTTATCCAATATATTTAATTTTCTATCGGCTATTTATGACATTTTACCTCAAAATATGACGTCTTATCTCATGAATTTGACTTGTATCTCATAATTTTGACATATCGTCCACAAAATTATGACTCAATATGGGCAACAACAACAAAAACAATCTAAAAAAATCCAAAGTCAGACATCAACAACACACACAAATGCTGCAGAACTCTTTTTGGAAATCATGGACGTGGTGTCCTCAGGGCCAAAGAGGAAAAGGACAATCAGGATTGTTCTCAGGTCAAAGTTGAAAAGCAGCATCTGTGATGGTATGGGGGTGTGTTAGTGCCCCATTGCATCATGGGTAACTGTCCCAGTATCAGTGAAGGCAGCATTAATGCTGAAAGGTACAAACAGGTTTTGGAGCAACATCTGCTGCCATCCAAGACACTTTGTCTTTTTCAGGGACGTCCCTGATTATTTCAGCAAGACAATGAAACCAAGACACATTCTGCTCCTGTTACAACAGCGTGGCTCCGTAGTAGAAGAGTGCAGCTACTAGACTGACCTGGACTGTTGATGAAAGAATTCCAGCTCCAAAGCGTCAACAATTAGTGTCCTCAGCTCACAAACACTGAACGAGAGATGAAGTGATGAAACATTAACCTGTCAAAGCTTTTTAGGAAAACAGAATAAAGTTTAAGATACTACAGTGGCACCAGAGGGAAAGAATAAAGACTTAAAAAAAGCACAACACTCTTTCTTTAACATGTCGTGAATCTGTTCCACATTTTTCGACCACATTATGATGGAGAATAGTTTCCCTGGCAGCACAATCAGCCCCCTGTGGAGTCAGAACCAAACCGCTCGTATATTTCACTCCCTCTGTCTTGAATCAGATCTGGACTGAGTCTTCGTTTGTGTTTGATCGTCTTTTTGATTTCTGTGAATCCATCAGAATAGAAACATTCTCCACTGAAACCTCTAAAAGAGTTTCTGTGTGAGTTTTCCTCCTGGTGTGTGATGTGTGTGAGTGAATCTTCCATCTTTAAGGCTGAGAACCTGCAGCATGATGAGGTTATTTAACGCTGCAGTAAAGAGGAGCAGTGTGGTTTCATAATAAGAACGACTCCGCGGGGTTTCCTGATGAAGTCTTTTTTTGTACCCAGCATGCCGCGGTGCAGGAGAGGCTCTTGTGTGTCTGGTAGAAAATGGCGGCTGTCAGCATCAGCTGTCTGACAGAACGGTCGCGCTCTGAACAGAACGTCCTCATCAGTGCGTCCTGTGAATAAATGAAGTCTCATTAGTTTAATGTTCTCACTCATTTCTCGGCGCTTGCATAACCAGAACTCTGGACGACCGTCAGTTAAACGAAGATAATTAAAAACTTAGATCCTCTATGTGTCATTCTGTGTCTTCTGTGTTTTATTGAGTCTGTGTTCAGTGACATCATGGCGGCGACTTTACTCTAATACACTATGACCCTGACGACTTTGGTATCAAACCTTTGGGTCTCCTCTTAAGTCTGAAGGCGAAATGTTTCATTTAAAATGCTCCAAATGTTTTGGTTCGGGGACGAGTCAGAACTGCAGGTGGGTCAGTTCAGGAGCAGGACACTACTACTACAGAGCCATGATGATGCAATACATGTAGATCAGTGGTTCCCAACCGTTTTCAAATCAGGGCCCACTTTTACGTTTCAGAAATGTTTGTGGCCCACCTCCAACCCGATAAATACAGAGGATATAAAATGCCCCAATGACCCACAATGTAACAGATTCTGAGCCCAAAACAAAATAACTTTATGCCAAATAAGCAACAATTTGTTACAGTTTGAGTCATTTTTTAAGTTTTGGGCTCTGCACTATGGTAACATTTTGAACACGTGATTACATTTCAGGTTTTATTACATATTGTGTCATGGTTATGTTTTGGGTCATGTTACCTTCTCGCCTTTGTATACATTAATAGTTGAGCATTTTTAATATCCTGACTGAGTTTGTAACTGAGTTTTAACATTTAAAATATTCTGTTTATTTGTATCTTTATTTATTTATTTGTATCTTGTATCTTTATATAATTACACTCCACTAAAATCAGACTTTTTTGGAAATGATTTGGAGGCCCACTTGCAATACTTTCAAGGCCCACCAGGGGGCCACGGACCACAGGTTGGGAATCACTGATGTAGATAGTAGTTTGACACACCTTCTCATCTACATCTGGGTAAAATTTGAGTTTTCTCTGTGAAACTTTGTAGGAGTTAGAGAGTTTTTAGTAGAGTTAGTTTTGTACTCACTGTCCACAGTCTAGTCTAACAACTTCGAGCAAACAAAACCAGCTTCATCAGTGCTCAATGTCCTCTTTTTAGTCAACTTTGCTCTCTTTGTGGAAAAGGTTCAACAAAAATCATGAAACTGTAGTTCATAGTCGCAGATACTACCTCTTCTGTTGCTCACATGCATGTGAATGAAGCAATAAATAAGTCTCGCCAATGATTTAAATGGCTACAGCTGCTTCCTGTGAAGTGTAAGGAGATTGGTTCCAGTAGGAGTGAGTGACAGGCCTGTTAGCCAATAAACAACCCTCTAATAGAGCTATTACACAAGACCAGTCAAGCAGGGAGCACTTGTTGTCTATCACAAGCTGCCCTGGGATGAAAACTCAACAGAAAACAATGGGAGAAAACAAACGCACTCAGCTTTGCCAGATTCACATTCTATGATTCCAATTCTTTCTTTGTGTTTTTCTTCAGTTTAAACTTTATTTCCTCTTGTTATTATAAACAATAAATTGGAAAAAACTCAAGATATTTCAGCCACTATTGTGTTTCCTGAAGACGTTCGTCTAAACGCAAAGAAAACTTGAAGACGATAGGCCACTTTTGCGTCTACAGTTTTAATCGTCTCGGTGTAAACGTAGCCTTAGACTCCGTAAAACAAAGTTAATTCCATAATCCTTCACTTGCTTTGGGGTTTAGCACCATCAACCTGTAACAGAAACACTGACTCCAACCTTCAGTTTGTGTTTTATGAGGAAGCATTTTGACACTTTCTCACACCTTCGTTTGCATTTCTGTTCCACGTCACTTCACGTCCTTAAAGAGCGTCCGTCCCCACGGGCCGATTTTGAAGTGGCAGCTGGCACATTTTTCCTCCACCTGGACTCAGAGCTTCAGGCCTGTGGCAGAAAGCGAAGGTCCCATGATAGAGAAGGAGCCAGGAGAGCGTTCGTCTGAGTCAGTGTCACTCAAAAGTCTCATTTAAAGGTCGACTCTGGGGAGGATTTCTCTCACATGTTGGATAAACAGCTTCAAACCAGACGCAGACATGTGAGGAGAATCTGCCATTTTTAATCCAGAGGGAACCGGTTTGTTCGTTTACAGCCATTTATAAACGAAGAAGAAGGAGGGAAATAAAGTTAGAGCCTGAAAATAATCCTTCAACACTTTTCAGCCTAAAAACATCAATAAAAAGTCCCAAACAGCCAAAAAAGAGACGTAAAATCAGTTTTTCCCCAACATGGAGATTTCAAATGTAAAACTGTCAGAATCTGGCATTCATTTTGGAAACCATGGACGCCATCATTCAAGCCAAAACTTCTTTGGAAGAACATGACATGTTCTATTCTAAGAAGGCTTGTTAGTCAGAAAATCAGACGGCCCTTTATTTGGAAAAGCTGTCGGTTAAAAAACCTGTTAGTCTAAAGGTACATTTGTCAGAGAGCCTGTTAGTCAGAAAGACATTTGGTCAGGAATTCAGGAACTGGTTAGTCAGAAACAAGTTGGTCAGAGAGCCTGTTAGTCAAAAAATTAAAAGGACAGTTGGTTAGGAATCTATAAGGCAGGTATAATAACACCCTGTTGGTCAAAAGGGCTTTTGGTAAGAAAGGCAGAAGGCCAGTTAGTCAGAAACCAAGTTGTCAGAGGGTCTTTTATTCAAAGAACTATAAGGCCAGGAAGTCAGAAAACTATCAGGGCAGCTAGTCAGAAATCTGTAAAGCTGGTTAGTCAGAAGGCACTAAGGCCATTTACTCAGAAAAATGTAAGGCTGGTCAGCCGGAAAACTGTGAGGCTGGTTAGTCAGAATATCATGAGGCAAGTTAGTCAGAAAGCTATAAAGACAAATAGTCAGAAATCTGTAAAGCTGGTCAGTTGAAAAACTGTTTGGCCAGTTGGTCAGGGAACTGTGAGGCTTGTTAGTCTGAAAACTGTGAGAATTGTCAGCCAGAAAACTATATGGCCACTTAGTCAGAAAACCATTAGGAAAGAAATTCAGATAACTCTTAGGCCAATTAGCCAGAAAACTGTAAAGCTGGTTAGTTAGACAACTATGAGGCCAGTTGGTCAGACAACTGTAAGGCTGGTTAGTCAGAAAAATGTGAGGCTAGTCAGCTTGAAAACTGTGAGGCTTGTTAGCCAGAAAACTATAAGGTCACTCAGTCAGAAAACTATTAAGACAGAAAGTCAGAGAACTCTTTGGCCAATTAGTCAGAAAAATGTAAAGCTGTTTAGTCAGAAAACTATGAGGCCAGTTAGTCAGAGAACTAAATCTGTAAAGCTGTTTAGTCAGAAAACTATGAGGCCAGTTAGTCAGAGAACTAAATCTGTAAAGCTGGTTAGTTAGAAAACTATTAGGCCAGTTAGTCGGAGAACTGTGAGGCTGGTTGGTCAGAAAACTGTGAGGCCAGTTAGTCAGAAAACTATTAAGACAGAAAGTCAGAGAACTCTTAGGCCAATTAGCCAGAAAACTGTAAAGCTGGTTAGTCAGAAAAATGTATGGCTAGTCAGCTGGAAAACTGTGAGGCCAGTTAGTCAGAAAACTATAAGGTCGCTCAGTCAGAAAACTATTAAGACAGAAATTCAGAGAACTCTTTGGCCAATTAGTCAGAAAAATGTAAAGCTGTTTAGTCAAACAACTATAAGACCAGTTAGTCAGAGAACTTCCAGGCCATTTAATCAGAAAGCTATAAAGACAGTCAGAAAACTGTGAGGCCAGTAAGTCAGAAAAAATAAAGCCAGTTAGTCAGAAAACCAGTAAGACAGAAAGTCAGAGAGCTCTTAGGCCAATTAGTCAGGAAAATGTAAGGCTATTTAGTCAGAAAACTATGAGACCAGTTAGTCAGAGAACTAAATCTGTAAAAGCTGGTTAGTTAGAAAACTATTAGGCCAGTTAGTCAGAGAACTTCCAGGCCATTTAATCAGAAAGCTATAAAGACAGTCAGAAAACTGGAAGGACAGTTAGTCAGAAAAAATAAAGCCAGTTAGTCAGAAAAAATAAAGCCAGTTAGTCAGAAAACCAGTAAGACAGAAAATCAGAGAACTCTTAGGCCAATTAGTCAGAAAAAGGTAGGCTATTTAGTCAGAAAATTATGAGACCAGTTAGTCAGAGAACTAAATCTGTAAAGCTGGTTAGTTAGAAAACTATTAGGCCAGTTAGTCGGAGAACTGTGAGGCTTGTTAGCCAGAAAACTATAAGGTCACTCAGTCAGAAAACTATTAAGAAAGAAAGTCAGAGAACTCTTTAGCCAATTAGACAGAAAAATGTAAAGCTGTTTAGTCAGACAACTATAAGACCAGTTAGTCAGAGAACTTCTCTGGTAAAGCAGGATGGTGGTTGTTAAAGTTTGCTGGAAAATCTCCTGAAAACAAACTCAAACTTTGTGACTGTTCCTCTCAGCTCTGGACTGAAGTGTTGATGGACAGAAATCTGTCAGCTCCAGATGGCGTCCAAACTTCAGCAGCAGCCAGATTATTAGTGAGAGCTGTTTATTATTCTCTTTGTCTCCCTGAATGTGAAAGTGAAAGTGAACCACAGGCCGTGATGTGTCCGTGACGTTTCCGTGACCTGCCCTCATCCTCTCACGCTGCACCCACATCACTTCAGCGCCTCTTTATTAAATCTGGCAGCTGTTTGGCATCACAGCTTGGTGCTAAAACACACCAACTGACAAAAAAATCTGCATCCCTGCTCCCAACGCTGCCAGCGATTGTGCAACAACCTGCTGCTGCGTGGTGTCGGCCCCATCTGCTCGCCGCTCGACGTTTCCATTTATGTCCTTCACGTACCGAAGCGCTGATCTCTGTTTGGTCGGGTTTTCATCCTCTTTGTTTTCACACGGAGCGAAACGCAAACCGAGCAAACGCAGAGTTCACAGCTCAGTGGAGAAACAAAGAAAAGCTCTTACACCAAGATCACACTTCATCTGGACTCGTTCAGACTCACAGCTTTTACAACAACTCACTCAGGATTCACCGAAAGTTTTACAATCACCAGGAGATGAGACAGTTTATCCAAAGAAGGGAAATATGAAGCAGGAATTAAAGTGACAGGGAGGAGATTCTGTTTAAAGTGAAGTGTTAACGTTAGCCCGAAGACTCAAACTGCCATGGTGGATTTGTTTTAAAAGTGAAAGAAAATCAGATGTTTTTTTTAACTCTCTCATCTAAAAACCTGTTTTAGCCTTTAGCCCCTGTTTTAGCCTTTAGCTGATGTTTTAGCCTTAAGCCCCTTTATTAGCCTTTAGCCCTCTTTTTAGCCGTTAGCTCATATTTCAGTCTACATCACTTGTTTTAGCCTTTAACTCCTGTTTTTAGCCTTTAGCTCCTTTTTTTAGCCTTTAGCTCCTTTTTTAGCCTTTAGCTCATGTTTCAGTCGTCATCGCCTATTTATTAGCCTTTAGCCCCTGTTTTAGCCTTTAGCTGATGTTTTAGCCTTTAGTCCCTGTTTTAGCCTTTAGCTGATGTTTTAGCCTTTAGCCCCTGTTTTAGCCTTTAGCCCCTTTTAAGCCTTTAGTCCCTGTTTTAGCCATTGGCCCTTTTATTAGCCTTTAGCCCTTGTTTTAGCCGTTAGCTCATTTTTTTAGCCTTTAGCTCCTTTTTTAGCCTTTAGCTCATTTTTTAGCCTTTAGCTGATGTTTTTAGCCTTTAGTCCCTGTTTTAGCCTTTAGCCCCTGTTTTAGCTGTTAGCTGATGTTTTTAGCCTTATGCCCCTTTATTAGCCTTTAGCTCCTGTTTTAGCCTTAAGCCCCTTTATTAGCCTTTAGCCCTCTTTTTAGCCGTTAGCTCATGTTTCAGTCTTCATCACTTATTTTAGCCTTTAGCTCTTTTTTAAGCCTTTAGCTCTTTTTTAAGCCTTTAGCTCTTGTTTTAGCCTTTAGCTCCTTTTTTAGCCTTTAGCTCATGTTTCTGTCGTCATCGCCTGTTTTAGCCTTTAGCCCCTGTTTTAGCTTTTAGCTTCTGTTTAAGCTTTAATCACTAGCTTTAGCCTTTAACTCCTGTGTTAGCCTTTAGCCCCTTTTTAAGCTATAAGCCCCCGTTTTAGCTCTTAGCTCCTGTTTAAGTCTTCATCACTAGCTTAAGCCCTTAGCTCATGTTTTAGCCTTTAGCCCCTTTATTAGCCTTTGGCCCTTTTATTAGCCTTTAGCTCTTGTTTTAGCCTTTAGCTCCTTTTTTAGCCTTTAGCTCATGTTTCAGTCATCATCGCCTGTTTTGGCCTTTAGCCCCTGTTTTAGCTTTTAGCTCCTGTTTAAGTCTTCATCACTAGCTTAAGCCTTTAGCCCTTGTTTCTGCCATTAGCCTCTTTATTAGCCTTTAGCCCTTCATTAGCCTTTAGCTCATGTTTCAGCCATTAGCCCCTTTATTAGCCTTTAGCCCTTGTTTTAGCCATTAGCCCCTTTATTAGCCTATAGCTCCTGTTTTAGCCTTTAGCTCCTTTATTAGCCTTTAGCTCCTGTTTTAGCCTTTAGCTCCTTTATTAGCCATTAGCCCTTGTTTTAGCCTTTAGCTCCTGTTTTAGCATTTAGCATCTAGCTTACTGCAACCTCTATGTCATATCATTTGTTTATTTTTTGGCCATTTCATGTATTTTCATTTTGGATAACAACTTATTTCCTCTCCAAAACTTTCATCCTTCAACTATAGAACTTTGTTTCAACAATATCTCTCAACATAAAAGTTATTTGGATTTCGTTACAATACAATTTTGACTTTTTTATAGTTACATTATCACTTTGATTGCAGGACACAATGACTTCAATCTTTTTAAGCAATAAGATTTTTTATGATGTAGTTTCTTAACACAACAGCTATAATTGGCGAGCCAGCCACAACATTATTAATTTTACATCCTAGAATATTACTACTTTGATCCCATATACATCAATTTTGTTGACATTTTTTCTGGCATCATTATAAGTTTTTAAATCATTTGCACATTTTAAATTATTTTAGACAGAAATATCAAACTCTGCTGCTCTCTGTTCACTCTTTTATTGACTCAAACTGTTTTACTGATACAGGTTGTTGTTTCATTTACACACATCTGTGTTGTTGTTGTTAATTTTACGTTTCCTGTCTCTGAATGAAAACATCCATTAAAGACGAGTGACGGACGTTTTTCTCCGACAGCAGATATCAGATAAATTACAGGCTGAAGTGAAGAGGAGCCAGATGCTCTGATGGATGGAAAACGTTTCCTTAATGATCCGTAAAGATCTGATATGACACCGTCTCTGTGCGTCCTGACGCCGTCGCCGTCGCCAACGACTGCACAAACAGAATGTCATCATCATTAAAGGAAATGTCACGGCCAATCAACGCTCGCCTTTGGTGTCACAGAGAAGAGCTCTAAATATTTTCTCAGCCTAAAAGGTTTCCTCTCTCCTGAGGTTTTCCTTCGGGTCCAGAGACCAGAAAAAAAAGTGGCATCAAAGAGACGGAATGATCCAGAAAAAGCTGACTCCTGAAAATGTCAGGGAGGGTTTGAAAAGGTCCGTTTCCGATAATGTGGCAGCTGTTACACGTAAAAGCTTTTGGAGGAGCAGAGAGGGAGATAATGAGGCTGGGAGTGAGGCATTATGGGAGTCTTTGAGGAATGATTGCAGTGGTTTTATGATCTGTGGAGAGTTTCTGTTGACCCGCGCTGACAGCGAACAGCACAGACGTGAAAAAGAAGAAGAAGGAGACGACAGCCGGCGTTTAATCTGTCGTTGTTTCTTCTTTTAGTTTAATGGATGATAATGAGGTGAAACTGAAACCGAAAACAGGACTGTTCAAGAAAAAGAGTTTTAGAGACATAAGGGTCAATGATGTGAGTGCAATATTTCCTTCCATCATGAATTGAGTATTTCATCACATGTATTTCTTTATTCTATGAAACCTGTGTTATTTGAACACATCTTTAAACTATTAAAATATAACATGTTTTTTTGTGTTTTGGTTCCTCAAACCCCCAAAATGTCAGGTGGTGCAACCATCCTGACAAGTATCCACAGTAATTAAACTCTAAAAAGTGAATGTCAGTTATTGTAAATGGAAATTAAAAATACAGTGGCATTATTTTATGCTTGAACCTTTTTAAATAAAACATTCTTTGCAAATAAAANCAATGTAATAATGTGAAATGTTATTTTAACATCAAATTATTGATCTTATTCACAAATAAAAGAAATGAAACACACAAAATGAAAATGTATGAGTCACTACAGACACTTGAGAGATACTTGCCAATAATTTCACGCAGAAAAAATAACAGGAACATATAAATATATTTTCATATATTTGGTTGCACCACCTGACATTTTTGGGTGCTCAAATTAAAAATACTAAAAAATAATGAACCTAAAAACTTTGAAATGTTGGTCAACTACTGAAATCTGTTAGAAAACATAATTCTTCACTCAGAAATAAGTTTTTATCCATTTTCAAAGAAAGACTAAAGGCTAAAACCCCCCCCCCAAAAAACTAAGGACTCAAACATGGTCTTAAAACTCAAACAAGAACTAAAAGTTGAAACACGGACTGTAACTTAAGTTTCTCGTTTTGAAACTTAGGTTAAAAACAGACAAATAAATAAAAGTGAGAGATTTTGAAGATCACTTAGACAGTTATTAAATGGATTTCAGTGTTTTAGACGATGAGCATGAGCGTAAACAACCTCAGTGGCAACATAGAGCTTTAAAAAACTGATAAGTTTAGTAAAAGAAACATTAAAACACTGTTAAAGAAGGAGTGACAGGAACAGGCTGCATTCATTAAAGTTTTTCATGCACCGTGGTCTAAAAGCTGCAGGTTTGTTTCCTCAGGGATTATTTCTGAGACTCTTGTTATTCTGCAGCTGAAAACTCTGATTCTGTTTTTTATTTTCAGGCCTGGTTCATGCTGCAGACTTCAGAAACTGTTTCCTCTGCCTCATTCTGTGATAACACACTAAGTCTCAGCTGCTGCTGATACAAAATTTACTCATTAGGAGAGAAACGAAGCTGCTGAGAGATAAAAAAGCAAACGGTGACAGATGCAGCCGCCGGGCGCCGACCTCCAGGACTGGAAGGACGAGCGGCGTCCTGATCGAGGCCTGATTTCCCAGGAGGACGGAGGGAACGCCGTCCGGCAGTTTGGATCATCCTCTGCTGATTTTCTGGGCGTGTGAAACCTGAAAGTGATTTTAGATTTTAGAGATGTGCACAGGGAGGCGACGGGTTTTATTTTAAAGCGGCAGAAATATAATGATGCAACATGACAAGAACATGGAGATGAGGTTTTTCCCAGCAGCAGTTTGATATAACAGCAGCTGCAGGAGGAGGAGGAGACGCTTTGACATTGCACACAAATACATCCAGAGAAAAAGAGAAAGAGGATTAACAGAGCTTCTAAATGTGTGTTTATTATAAACCGAACATGAAAAGCGTCACTTTTCTCTAAAAGAGCGAAACATGAAGAAAATCTCGTCTGGAGTTTCAGACGAAGCCTCAAAGGAAACATGAAACACATTTTTCTGTCTCAGCTTGTGGCCAAATGGTAAAACAGAAAGAAATGCCCCCCCCCCCACCTCTCTGTTCGTGTTTCCTTGGTTACCTGTGATGGTACCAACACACACACACACACACACACACACACATAGTGAGTCAAGAAGCATTTCAGCAGCCTGGCACGAAACGTGTCGGCCGAGTTTTTTTTAGTCGGTTATTGATGACTTCACACACACACACACACACACACACACACACACACACACACACACACATGTATCTCCACAGAGACCATCACTGACATAAAACAAAGTCTGTCACTTCAAAAACCAAAACGTCCCCACAAAGATAGAAAAACGATAACACAGTTTATGGGCGTCAGTAACTTTGTTTTGATGACATCATGTCTCAAAGTCGCCTGGAACAAAACGCAGCGTCTGTTTTCAGAAAACAGCTCTTCAATCATCCAAGCAGTTTGATTTCCTCTCACACACTCGTTCTTGTTTTTACAGCATCCTGGGGACCACGGCTTTAGTCCAACTCACAGACGAAGATAGAAATTCAAGAACAGTGACGACAACTTTAAAAAAGCTGGAGAATAAGTTAAATAAAACGACCTCCATCTCTCTCCTGTTTAGTTTTCTTCTAATCTTCTTTCCCATCTCCTTCAGACAGACCAGCCTCTGATTTAGCCTTTAGCTCATGTTTTAGCCTTAATCACATGTTTCAGCCCTAAGGTTGTGTTGCAGCTTTTGGCTCATATTTTTTTACTTTAATCTCAGTTTGTAGCCTTTAGCTTGAATTTTTGGCCTTGAACCTGTTTAAGCTTTTGAACTGTTTTTTAGCCTTAGCTCATGTTTTAGCTTCCAGTTGATGTATTAGCCTTTAAAATGTTTTATCATTTAGTTTGTGTTTTATACTTTAGTCTGTGTTTTAGCCTTTAGTCTGTGTTTTAGCCTTTAGTCTGTGTTTTAGCCTTTAGTCTTTGTTTTAGCCTTTAGTCTGTGTTTTATCCTTTAGTCTGTGTTTTATCCTTAAGTTTATGTTTTATCCTTTAGTTTGTCTTTTAGTCTTTAGTCTGTGTTTTAGCCTTTAGTCTGTGTTTTAGCCTTAGTCTGTGTTTTAGCCTTAAGTCTGTGTTTTAGCCTTTAGTTTGTGTTTTATCCTTTAGTTTATGTTTTAGCTTTTAGTCTGTGTTTTAGCCTTTAGTCTGTGTTTTAGCCTTTAGTTTGTGTTTTAGCCTTTAGTTTGTGTTTTAGCCTTTAGTTTGTGTTTTAGCTTTTAGTCTGTGTTTTAGCCTTTAGTTTGTGTTTTAGCCTTTAGTCTGTGTTTTAGCCTTTAATCTGTGTTTTATCCTTTAGTCTGTATTTTATCCTTTTAGTAAATGTTTGGACTTTTATCCTGTATTCGAGCCTTTAGTCCATGTTAAAGTCTTTAGTTTGTCTTTTAGCCTTTATTCTGTGTTTTATCCTTTAGTCTGTGTTTTATCCTTTAGTCTGTGTTTTAGCCTTTAGTCTGTGTTTTAGTTATTATCTTGTGATTGTGTTTTATTTTTCAGCTTATATTTATCTTTTAGCCTTTGTTAAAGCCTACCCCTGATATTTTAGCCTTTTACGTGTGCTCTATTACTCTCATATTAATCTTTTTGTCCTCTTCTGTTACTTTTTGATGAGAGAGTCCAGCTCTTTAACCTCCTGAATCAAAACAAAATCACTCCACACATTGTTTTTGCTGTAATGATGTAAAACAGCTGAACTTTCATTGGAATTTTAATGTTTGTGTTCTTATATTTTGCACAAATATTAAACTTAAAGTCAAAAATCCCTCCTCTCTTCCTGCCTCTGCTTGTTTTTTTTTATCTCGGTTTATTTCGACCTCGACTTGTTTTCTCCCTCTCGGTGTCTGAAGAGTCTCAGCAGATTGACGACCTCGGCTGCAGGAGGATCATTTATCTCTGCGCTCTAGAAAAAACTCACTCTCTGAATCACTGCTGCTTCATTTCCAAGGTTGAAGAGAAAAGATAAGAGAGAGAGGAGCTGATGAGAGTCAGGGAGATGAAGTGGAGTCAGCAAACGCTTCAATAACAGCAGAAAAAAAAAAAAAAAAAAAACGACTGATGAAACGTCCGCCATCGTCCACCTGCTGAGTCCTGCTCTTAGATCTTCTGCACTTTTGTCGCCTCCGGTCATTTCTACACAACGCTTTGCACTTTCACGATCTGACGGCTCGTGCATCATTCATGGGGCTGTTTGGCGTTTAATGTGATGAGAGGAAACTCTGACGGTTTTTAATATTTTATCAGACATGAACTCATTAGGAGTCAAAAACAGCGAAGTCCAACTTTAAATTCTGCAGAAAAAATCATCACTACACACAAAAACAGACACTGATCACAAGTTTTACAGATATAACTTTTAATTTATTGTTTAAAAACATACATGAACCAAACTGTCATGATGTATTTGTTTGAAAATTGAAAGTGAAAGTAGATTCAATCTTTTAGTACCTACTCTACCCTGGTTCTAAGAGAGTAAAGCTGATACTAAAAGGTGACGTGGACGGACTGCCGGTCACTCATTGGTCAGAGAATGTCGTCTCTGCAGCTTCTGACTGAACAAATCACTTACAAGAGGCAAAGGAATAAGTCAGCGACAGGTTTTTAATGACATTTAAACCTGACGGCACAGAACCAGACTGAATGAAGACAAAATACAGCCCTAAAATGCTCCTTTTTAAACTTATGACTTTTTATCTAACATTTTATACCTTCCTATTTTAAAATCTGACTTTTAAGCTCAAATTTCAACATTTTCTCTCAAAATATAAACATTTCTAACATCTAAATCAAGACCTTTTCTCAAAATTTAGATTATTTTCCAAAAAAATCTACTATTAACCTCAGAATTTAACATTTTTTCTCAAAATAGTAGACTATTTTCATAGGACTTAAGCTTTTTTTCCTCAAAACTATTACTTTTATCTTTTAAAAATTGGATTTTATTCCCAAATTTTTATTTTTAAACCCAAATCTTAAACTTTTTTCCCCAAAATTGTGATTTTTTAACTCAAATTCAGACTTTCTATCTCCAAATTTTGACTTTTCATGACATAGTTTTGAATTAATATGGGCAGAAAAAGATACAACAGAGGAAGTTTTTCTTGTTTTTGTCCTTTTTTTGTTCTTTTTTGTCTTTTAACTGGTTGAAATGAGCTTCCGTAGGATAAGAAGTTGATTCCTCTTGTAAGTTTTTACATCCACAGGCGTCTCGTGTCTCTTCAGTTCGTCCTTCATGATTCCTAAATAAGTTAAAAGTCCTTTTTAAACCAAAAAGACGTTAACAGCAAAGATAGTTGGCTTTAAAGAGTCTTTTAAATTAAATCAAAGTTGGTCGGTGCAGGAGCGATCTGTCTGCCACGAGAGTCTTTAAGCACCAATCAGTCCATTAATCCACAGGGAACCAAAAAGGAAAACCAGTTCAAAGAAGAATGATTGATCAACAACAAATCTCTGCTATACCAGGCCCAAAAATCAAAAATTAAAGTGATCTCACTGGATCCAGGGAAGAGTTGATGTCAGGAAGCAGCTCCTTCGTTTTCCTCCACGTGCAGCAGCACCAGGCTGTTGTTNGCTGTTGTTTAC
This sequence comes from Thalassoma bifasciatum, assembly GCA_008086565.1. Taxonomy (NCBI): domain Eukaryota; kingdom Metazoa; phylum Chordata; class Actinopteri; order Labriformes; family Labridae; genus Thalassoma; species Thalassoma bifasciatum. The sequence continues at coordinate 60,165 of RPOG01001933.1, forward strand.
CTCCGTTGTCATGACGACCCACATTGAGCCGCTGTATTACTTTAATGAAATCTTTTTAAAGCTTTTTTTTTTCCTTTAAAGACCACGGTGGCACATATGTTAGTACAAAATGATGTTTGTGTGGCGTTATAGATGAACATGCACGCACTTCTGCGCAGCACTTTAGCGCAGCTGTGTTATAAGATCCACGCCCACCGTGAGTCTGTAGTCGGGCTAGAGGAAAAGAACCAAACCCAGTAGAGACGAGTAGAGCTGGAATTGTAGAGTGGAAAAGCGCCATAAGACAGCTGGTGTAGTGTCGTCACAGAGGCTTTGGTTTCCGGTCTGACCCAAACATGAAGCTGAGAATTAGCATTTAGAAAAAAAAGAAAAAGAAAATTTTAGAGCTGATAATCTCATATACTGTGGTTTATGATCAGGGGCTTTAAATCAGTGGTTCCTAAAGTGGGGGTCAGGACCCTTTGGGGGGTCGCGAGACATTGATAGGGGGTCATGGAATGTGTCCCAAAATCGAAAACTTTGAACAATTCATGAACATTTTATCTATTATTGTGAGATTAAAAGCAAAAATTGAGGTGAAAGATAATATAAAATTATGCAAACAGAAAATGTTTTATCTGTTTTTCACATTTCTTTGTTCAAGTTTGATGCAGTGAACTCAGCAAAGTGCACATTAGTCGGCAAATTTTCTATCGATCAGTTAAATTAAGTATCCTCAGGAGGGTTTTGTTGGTTTTTGTCTGTTTTTGGATTGTCCCATTAGTGTTGTACCACAGCAGGGGGTCACCAGTCCCTAACGCTGCTATTTTGGGGGTCACAGGCAGAAAAGTTTGGAAACCCCTGCTTTAAATAATAAGGAAAGTTCTACAGGAGTATTGTTCACTTATTTTAACATACTTATATATATATATATATATATATATACACACACACACAAACATTTTCACTGTTGAGGAGTTATTTTATATTAATTTAAGCCCAGTTTGCTCTGATAATCTGAAAGCAGTAACTGCTCTAGTGTGTGTATATCTACAGTGATGTTTGACTGACACCTGGTGGAGACTGAAGGAACTGCAGGAGTCATGTGGTCGAGTTTTAGAGTCTGAATTCATGTGAAAAATCTTCATCAGTTGCACCTGAAACATATTATTTTGCATTTCTTCTTGCACCAGGTGAGTGATAACTGCAATCTTTTTTTTTCTTCTTTTTTTTTTAGCAAACCTTTTAGTTTTAAAATATTGACTCTACCCAATGGCTGAAGTGTCACTTTACCACAAATAACAGTTTTAATTTCTGTGAGTTAACCACAAAATATTGAATGAAACAAGAAAAAACTGCACTTGTACATTTTTCATCTTGATTTTCATTTTTTTAACTTCATTGAATGCTTCAGTGCAAAACGTTTCATTTTGCATGAAAAAAACAAAAAGGAAAACGTGCAAAACAAAAGCACATTTTATGCTTTCAATACGTCATCTCAACAACTCGACTGTGGTGGTGCAACAACAAAAAAAACAAACAAAAAAAAAACTTTTTGAGGCTCAAGATCCATGACAGAGATGTTTAAATCAGTTTAAGTTATTCAAGTTTTAACATTTACATTTTAATTCTTTTTTCCTTTATCTATGTTAATATTGTTGGAGAATGAGAAAAAAATATTTTGATTTTTCTGTATTTTTCTGACTTAAAGTTGGGGACGACTGAATTATTTGATGCAATAATGATCATATTATTGTTGTTAAGTGTTTTTCTTATTATTGTTTATAACTTTCAGATAAATCAAAGAGACACCGAGCAGCAGCCATTAACTTATTTATTATACTGAATTTACCAAAAGTAAAAGCAAACACTTGAATAAAGAGTTTTGTACATGTGAAGTCTGTTGTTATCATGTTGTTTTTTGTTGTTGTTGTTGAAAAGCATCAAATGTACATGGGGCTGATGAACCGTTCAAGACCCCTTCACTGCCACCGAGAGGCTGGGAAATTAGACGACTTATAAGAAAAAGAAAAAGGAGGAGAAAGAAAGAAAGAATAAAAAAGCAGCCACTGTTTCTGCTGCTGTTCAGGAAACTTTAGATCAGGTTTTAACACTGAAAACAGAAACATTAGAGGAGGAATTTGGAGATTTTTTTTTTCACCTGGAGGAGTTAAAGGGAATTACAGAAATCATTTCAAAATAAAAGCCTTCAATTCCAAAATTTGTAATTCGAAAAAAAAAAAAAAAATTAAAGGCATTTAAGTCGGGATATTAGGAAAATAAAAGTGAATAATTGAGAAAAATATAATTTTATGGTTTGTTTTATTTTGAAAGGACGGATCAGAGAAGCAGCCCAAACTTAACTGAGGAACATGTGAAGTTTTACTTTAATTATTAACACTTTTTCCAAACATTATTGTTCTTTTTCCACAACAGTTTGATTCTTTTTCCCTGTAAAAATACGATTATAAAATAAATCGTTAGGTAAAATGTAGTTTTTCCCCTGACAAAACAAATGTCACCAATTACATTTGGATTTTCTTTTTTTTTTTCAAAATTGCAACTTTAATCTGATGTATAACTCATTTTTTCCTCCAGTTTTTTTTTCTTAAACTCAAAGATTAAGAATTAAAGTTCCTAACATTACAACTTCACTGACTTTTCTTTTCCTAAAACACAGATAATCACGAACAAATTAACTAACAAGAAAAAAAAAATGCTGCTCTCTTTTCTTTTCTCAGGGACACTTAAGTCGAATTTGAATATTTTATTTATTTTATTTATCAACAAATTGTCTGAAAAATAAATAACTAACCCACAGTTTTGAAAGCGTTTATTTCAATTCCAGCTTGTTTTGTTTGTCTCAAAGCGACAATTTTCTTATGATTTTTAATACTTTTTAAATTTTACAGTCTGAAGGTTTAACCGTGAAAATATTTGGTTTATTATTAAATAAATCACACGTATTAACTCCTGGTGAAAACTCCAGATTCCTCCTCTGCTCGTGTGCGTTCTGACGTCTGTAAACTTCAAATAAAAATCAAGGCATTTTCTAAACTTTGTCGTTGTTTTTTAATCTCGTCAGCTGAAAGAAAAAAAGCCGACGCAATGACTGAACATTTTCCTCGTCGACAACAACACGTGACGGCGTCTTCAGGTAGAAACATTTCATTGGTAATAATGAAACAAAAAGGAAGAAGAAGATTAGAGCCACAGAATAAAACATAAGGTCCAATATATATTTTTTAAATTTCTTCTGAGAGAAAAAAAAATCACAATTCAGAGATAAAAAGTCGGAATTCTACCTTTTGTTTTGGATTCTGATATTTTTAAATGAGAATTCAGAGGAAAATAAATCAGAATTTTTTCTTTTTTACTCAGAATTCTGATTTTTTTTAATAGATTTCTGAATAAAAGTCAGATTTCTATCTTTTTTTTTTATTCTGACATTTTTAAAATCAGAATTCCAACTAATTCTGAAAGAAAAAAAAAAGAATTGTGATTTCATTTAAACTCAAAATTCTAGTATCAGAGTCAGAATTCTGTTTTTTGTTATTTTTTTTGTTTTTTATTAATAATTCTACCTTTTTATCCAGAATCCTGAATTTTTGTAGTTGGAATTCTAAGATAAAAGTCAGAAATCTTTTTTTTTTTTTTTATTCAGACATTTTTGAATAATAATTCTGACTAATTTGGAGAAAAAAAAATCAGAATTTTTTCTTTTTTACTCAGAATACTGTTTTTCTTTTTTTAAGATATCCAACTTTTTCCTCTCAGAATTCTGTCAGACTCTGATTCCTTTTTCTTTTTTAAGAATTCTGGCTTTTTTTACTCATAATTCTGACTTTTTTCTCAGAATGAACTTACAAAATTCAAATTCGGAATTCTTTTTTTTTTTTCTTTTTTTTTAACAATTCCGCTCTTTTTATTCAAAATTCTGAATTTCTTACTACATCTCTGAGATAAAAGTCAGATTTCTAATCTTTTTTTGGGATTCCAACATTTTTAAAACAAGAATCCCAACTAAATCTGAGAAAGAAAAAAAAGATCTGAGTGTTTTTTACTCAAAATTCTAGTATCAGAGTCAGAATTCTGTTGTTTTTTTTGTTTTTTGTTTTATAATTCTACCTTTAATATCCAGAATTCTGGATTTTTGTACTTGAAATTCTAAGATAAAAGTTGGAATTCTATCTTTTTGATTTGATTCTGACATTTTTGAATAAGAATCAGACTAATTCGAAGAAAAAAAAATCAGAATTTTGTCTTTTTTACTCAGAATTCGGATTTTTTTCACTAGATTTCTGAGAGAAAAGTCAGATTTCTATTTTTTTTTTGTTTTTGATTCTGACATTTTTACAATCAGAAGCCCAACTAATTCTGAGAAAGAAAAAAAAAACTGATATTTTTTAAACTCAAAATTCTAGTATCAGAGTCAGAATTCTGTTTTTTTTTTTTTAAATAATTCTACCTTTAATATCCAGAATTCAGAATTCTGACATTTCTGAATAAAAATCAGACTAATTCTAAGAAGAAAAAAAAATCAGAATTCAGTCTTTTTCACGCAGAATACTGTTTTTTTTTTTTAAGATATCCAACTTTTTCTGCTCAGAATTGTGTCAGACTCTGATTCCTTTTTCTTTTTCAAGAATTCTGAATTGAATTGAAAGAATTTTTCTTTTCTTTTGCTATGTTGTGTTTTATATCTGTATACTGTTGGTATATTGATGTTGACATTCTCTGAAAAACAGAAAATATAATAATACAAAAAAAAAAAAAGAATTCCGGCTTTTTTTTACTCATAATTCTGCGATTTTTCTCAGAGTAAACTTACAAAAAAAACCCAAACCTTTTTTTTTTTCCTGTGGTTCTAATCGTCTTTGATAGAAAAAAGAATTGAATGAGTGGGCGATAAATTAACCGCAGTCTTTGTGCAGTTGAGGCCGATATTTATAATACAGTGGTCGTCATCATCATCATCATCATCATCATCATCATCGTCGTCGTTTTCTTTTTACAGATTCCTTCTCAAATCTTTGCTCTGTGCCAGGAAACTCATGTCAAACAGACTCAACGTCGACAAAACGGACATGAAATAAAAATCGAAATCTTCGGTCTGGAATGGAAACTTCAACAGTAGCAAAAAAAAAAAAAAAAAAAAACAAACATTCAGGTTTGTTGACGTGTTGATTTTCTACAGCTCACAGGGTCAGAGAGCGAAGCTTCAACGTGGACAAACTCAGAGGAAAAGAGTCCGCGCCGCCATCCTCTGCCCCCACACATACCCGGACGGCCCTCTGTCTGTGGGGGGGGGGGTGTTTGGGGCTGG